>QVRM01006242.1:0-27854 GCA_003439945.1 Dermanyssus gallinae | reverse complement strand
CTGTGCAAGAAATAGTTATAAAACGTGGCCGATCAACCCCGTAAAAATAAATTTAAAGCACTGCTATCTTATACAAGTTCCTTACTATCAGTGCTTTGGCACGAATTTCTCTTCTTGCTCACACACCGTTACGTGTTTTGGTTACTTGAATACACCAGTATTAACCATAGACGACCGTTTACGGCCCAAACGCAGCTTAGAGGTAGTGTATGTGCTGTATTGATTTATTGTATATAAATGTAATGGCTGATAGTTAACTTAGCCAAAGATGTGTCGAATGATGATCTTGCCACGGCAGCTTAGATAGCTGCTGGCGCCTGTCCAATGTTTCTATGAGAAAGGTTTCTTTAATTATATATTTTCGTTATAAAATTGTTTCTATAATTATACACTATTTTTCTTATATAATTTTCATTAATTATACACATTTTTCTTTAATTATTATTTTTCTGTAATTATGCAACATAAGTATGTTGCTGGGTCTCAAAGTGCTCTAACAGATTCTGATTAGCCACAGTCCAATTGATTTTTTCTACAGTTATTATAGCCATTTCAGGAAAAGTAAATTTTCGAAGCAGAGATCCAAATTACTGGCTTAAATATGTAGTACATATACAGTGCTACTAGTGAAAAGTTGTTAAAGTAAACGCAAAACGCTTGGTTTTTTGTATTGCATAGTAAGCTGGGAAGCAATGCTTCGAACGGGACGAGAACAAGGAAGTTTTTTGCATATATATTTTATTGATACCCGGCCTCTACCGTGGTGCTGGCTATCTCCACTAAGCTGTAAAGCAGGAGTATTTACTGCACGTAAGCAGACACGTTTAGTGCCGCTATTGCCGCTTTTTCTGCCAACAACTATAGCAACGTTAAAAATAATACAAAACAAGTCAGCAATCAACTCAGTGGGTTAAAAGAAATGTCCTACGTACGCCCTGACGGGACTTTCGCTACCGACCGAGCTATCTATCTACAGGTGCGTTTATTCGAGTACGGTGGATAAGTAATTGGCCTCGCCAATACTGGATTTAAATAGCATGTATCAGTTTATTAACCAGTTACAGTACAATACAGTTGTGAGAGCACTAGCACGCAGGGGCGCCGCCGGCTAGATAAACGTAGCATAGATCTAAGTAAGTTACGCGTGGAGCGCTTCGAGGCACCTCGACAACCTGCTAGACAGCTCTCTGACAGCTTGACACGTGTGTATTCATTCGTCTACCTATAGGAGGTGACGCCTACAGGTAAAGGGTCACCGAAGCTAAGTCGGTCACCAAATTGGTTTGACTCATTTTTCTATCGTATGAGAGATGAGAGTTATCAACCGCGCAACCCTGGCGTCGCGTGAATCATCGAGCGAATACGAGCGTCTGTTTACCCACAGACAGATGACTCAATCTCCCTTATGGACAATTAAAGTGCAATTAAACTGTCGAATCATAAGAGGGTCTACTGGCCCGCCATAATTCGAAATGAACATAAAAGTCTCCTACCACCCATATGGGCGGCATTCTTTATCAAGTGCTTAGAAACAGATGGATATTCCAGAAGCCTGGTTGCGAGGCTTGCTTAAGGTTATCCCTAACGTAAAAAGGCAACCTGCCATATTCAACGTCTGGCGGGTATTGCAAAAAACTCCATTTTCAAGATACTACCAAATCATTCGGCGCGCCGGCTTAGCCTCTATCTCGAAACGCGCGACAGCATAAAATTTCGGGCGGGACTTCGGCGCGACCGCATCCCAGGAGATTTTAGACGACCTGAGGTATTCGGTTACTGTCAAGCACAAAACCTTGTACGCTGTAGTGGTTGACGCCGAATATTGTCATAGAGAAGCTAGTCGCTGGTGGCGCGGGCTGACGAGGTTTGCGAATGCTGTTAGCCATCCTAAAGGAGAACTTTGTCATCCTAAATGACGGTTATTTGGAATATTCTTAGTCTTCTATTTACGGTCTTTCTCAGTGATCCACCGGCCTTCAAATGCGATCACTACTCATGTGTTCACAACAACTCTCTGTGCCAATGGCTTCGTCGTATGTGGTAGAGTGTTAGTGGACCACTGAGGAATTTTAATTGTGCGACAGTACTGAAAGGTGATGTGATTAAACATAAACATAAGCTAAGATGCTATTTGGACTTACATTTTCAGACTATCGCTTACTTGAATCGCTTTAGCTGAAATATATGTGCGGCGTTTGATAAGGTATACAATTGGGTGTAACATTTGTTTGGTTCTTAAAACAGCAACTTCTCAATGGAAGACACGAACAAATTGAAATAAAAAAGCTTACAAAGCGTAGAAAAAATATATTTTAGTGATTAATAAAGAATCCTGGCAATTTGTTGTTTTCGGAGTAGATTAAAAGAATCTGAAATATTTGCGCAGACACCTCTGTACAGTCGAAAAGCTTGATATATGGTTATATAAGCTTATAACTGGTTCAGTTGTTTTGTAAATATATTTGTTTAAATGTTATATAGAGGGTGTCTTAGATATTTCCGTACATAGTTTGACGGGCTACCCTGCATAGGTGAAATGCATTAATTCATTTCGGTTTGCGTGAGCAGACAACCCGCTCACAATAGAACAAAAACACATCGTCGTCATAGACGGCTGACGCAACATGGGCCCAGAATGTGACCGAAAAGCAACCCTTATCCAATTGATTCATGCCGGACATCGACGAGCCGGAATCATTAACATCACTGGATTTAAAAGAGCAACAATGTACAACGGTGGACATTGCTCGACGCTACAGAGATGCAGAAGAGACGGGGCTCACGGGGAGAGAGAGGTGGTGCAACACCTAGAAGGAAGATTCAGAACCGCCGATGGGAAGTGGGGATGCCAAAAGTAATCACAATAGTGCAAAACTGCGTTTTTAAGAATCCACGTCTAGCGATCAAATGCAATATGAGTGTCCATTCTACGCGTCGGATTATCATCGAAGAACTGCGCTACATGTCTTACACGTTCAAAGTCAGACAGATGTTGTCTGATGCCGCGAAAATCAAGAGTATAGTTTGCTGTCGTATCATCCTCACGTCTTTGAGACACAAAACGGCATGACATCTTCGATTCTTCTCCGACGAAAAAATCTTCACCATGGGCCAAAAACATAACCCGAAAAATGACCGGTGCCTCGCAAAGGACCCTGAGGATGTACCAATCGTGCATAGAACCAAGCATCATGCCAGTGTGCACGTCCTAAGTGTTGTGTCGAATGAAGGAAACGCGATGCCCCCACACTTTTTTAACAGACACGAAACCGTAACAAAAGAAGTGCATTTATGTGTTCTGCGAAGAGTGGTAAAAGTATGGATTGATAGAGTGTCCAATAGAAAACAATATGTCTTTCAACAAGACGGCGCTCCCGCCCACACCAGCAACTTTGGCGCCAGGATGACAAGTGTGTTAGCTGCTGATGGTAGCTACATTGAACAAAATGTTCCTCAGGGGTCTTCCTAACGTAAAAAAACATTACCGAAATATCTGTTTTCACTTAGATATTAATTGCGAAACGGGGGAGCTATTAAGGCGGCTAGTAATAGCTAAACAAATAAGATGGGGGAGACGGTCACGGCCTTGGTTCGACAAGTTCCCTGTTACGCAAGACATTGCGACGTACTGGAGCTCTCGCGATAAGCAAGATCTATCGACCTTGATCTCTAGATATTTGCAGAGTGTTAGATTGTCTATGGGCAATATAGAGCATCTCACAGCAAATGCTGCTGATGTGTAGTAGTAGCGCCGCCATGTAGATAGCAGGAAAAGGCCGCTTGAGAAAGTGACAGCCGCGTCTCGCGTTGACCTGGTCCACCGCCGCCAGCCTTGCAAAAAGCATGAACTGCATGACAGAACAGTAGGTTCGTCAGCACCTGACTGCTTTGCCGTTTGATGAGCATGCACTGATTTCTGACCTGCTGTTGTTTGAGTAACGGTTCACGTTCGAACGGTACATCTCAAACTTGCCCTTCGGGAATTGAGAAAATTGTTTTTCTTTTTATACGATGAATATGACTTAAAGATTTCGAAAAGCTAGTGCCCGTGTACGGTTTATATAAGGCGGTGAAGCCCCCCGCCATCCACTGGCTGACGTAGCTCAGAACTCACTTCACCTGAAGTGGGGTTTTCCAATTTAAATGCGCACCGGTTTTGTTACTGGCAACTTCCTTAACGTCTCGCGTTTGCCCACTTATTGCTGGTTTAGCCCGAAATAAATGAGAGGAGTTTAGAAACGCAGTTGTTATCATATATGCCGATGACGTCTTGGTTGCATGCCACGACCTCGGGACCATCCCACTTATTGTTGGCGACAGTGAATCAAATTTCAACGATAAGGAACCTCACGTGAATTCACACAAGACGAAAGTCTTGATTGTCCCCGGCGGAAGAAATTATCTGTAGTGGACAACGGCTGGAGTTTATCAACACTCTACTATTTATATGTGGGCTTCAGGGTTGAGTATGTGGAACGACCTCTTAGCAGCACATATGACAGAACGGATGCCGGGCATCAATTGCTTTCCTGTACATGGTGGTGATATATATTCGAAGGCTGTTTCTATGTGCTACATTGCGACTCTTTGAGCTTAAAATTGCGCCGATGTTTTGCTTTGGTAGGATCTGGGGCGTAGTGCATTCCGCCTGCGCCTCCCGACCGGAGAAGACACATAAGTGCGCGGGTTCGAGCCCCACCGTTGCACATTTGCATTTATGGGGGTCCGTCTATGAAGCATTGCGAAAAGCAGTCTCGTGGACGTTAAATCTTGGCTATGGTTCAGCCCAAAAAGTATTAGGGTCTGGGGGCATCCCTCATAGCAGCTTGAGCGCACTTTGTAAAATGCTATTCAGTATACATGAATCGGGTTCTCTGCCGGTCGCGTTTTGAACGAAATCGATTCGTGTTCCTGCAAATAGGTCGCAAGCCAGTAGTGGAAACAATTAGAATTAGACTGAAGTCGCCATCTTGCCAACTGTCCTCGTTCGAGCAGTTGTTGCGCGAATGACAAGTTAAGGTAGCGGAAGTTATAGAGAAGGTTGCTCACAGAAATGTTTTCTTCTCTAGGAGCCTATGGGGTGGGCTGGTATGCGCTAGTGCGTCACGTGTGTACAAGTTGCATTGTGTACGGCCTAGTATGTTGCACTCGTCAGCTTCATCAGGTGGGGGACGAATACCGCTGTCGGTTCCGTTCTACTCTATATATATATATATATATATATATATATATATAATATTCGTCTGCTACGACTGTTCGAAACTAGTCGCACGAAGATCGCGTTCCCGATAATTGTCTGGCGAGTGGTGACAGTGGGGTCGACGGCCTGAGTGAAGTGCACAGTAGTACTCATGGTGAACCCGAGCGAGCGACGAGAGCGACGCGGGAATCCCAAGCAATCAGTGCAAAACTCGTACAAAGGACTCTCATTCTATAAGCACCATCTCCAACTCGCACCGGTGCAACTTCGGTTCCGAGCGTTAACAACAGTGACACATCAGACCAGCTGTTAATTGAACTTACACCCGAGCAGCTGATTGACAGACCGACGCATAGGATTGGCGAAGTCTCTCAGCTGATCGAAGACCAGTGATAACCGCCCAGTCAAATAGCCAGCACCTGAACGGAATGGAACGCCTGTGTTGTAGATGTGCAAGTCAAATGGGAGCAATCGCTCTTCAGTGCGGGCAATGCCAACGAATGTTCCACCCGAGTGAAACAACGGATGAACGGCAACCGAGCGAACATCCTGGCGCCGTATGGAACTGCCGAATATGCACACAGTTGAGGCTAGCTCAGCCTAATGCTACTACTGTGAATGCGAATATAGATGCCAAGTTCTTCAACACGATGTGGTGGCTTTTCAGGGAGTGCGTACCCTGGAGTGTGGGTTTGCGGCGTATAAAGCACAACACGCCAGCAAAGTCAGCATAGCCCAAACCTTGGAGACGTCAGACATGGACGTCGAGCGAGGCGATGGCCAACCAGCACGAACGCACCATCAGCAGAAACACCAACTCCAACGTCAGACAAAGTGCGTGTTAACTGTGGGAGATCACTCGATCAAATCTATTAAGAGGAGCATAATGAACATGTTGCCGAGGAAGGCAGCCGTAGTCACGCGTGCCGCCGGAAAAGCTGACATTGTCTCTGTGCTAAACGAGGCTGACAAAAATGTTACTTGACCGTGTGGCCCCCACCAACGTTATCCTCTACTGTGGCTCTCACACCTGTGTTGAGCACCCAAGCATAGAACAAACGACAGGCTTTGTCCAGGGCGCTAATCTCAGCCCTTTGCTTTTTTTCTATACTGGTAGCCGAGTTACCAGCACGTATGCAGACCCGGCACCCAGCTGTCAAGATTTTTTTAACGCTCTGACAACTACAATTTAGACGCTCGTAATGGGCTAAGTTGCCTGTGGCACGATAGCGTCTAAATGCATTTATCGTCATCGCGTTCTCGTACTGGAGTTATATAGGCTTTCTCCAGCAGAGGTATGTAGCAGCAAGGCAATGACAACCACGTCCAACAAATTCTACCAGCACGGCCAGGGCTCGAACTAGCGATGTTTTGCTAACCGTGGTTGCCATGGCAACGCCCCGTTTCGAACGGTGCGTTAGCCGCCTAAGCCACCGCCGCTTCAAAGATGATTATGTATGCCGACGATCGAGTACTCTACAGTAGCAGCAGATACCATCTGCAACAGGCGCTCGCTACTTTATCAGCGTATGTAAACGTAATAGGCCTTGAAATAAAGATGCAGAAGACAGAAGCTATGAAGTTCAGGCATGCGGGCAGGCTGGCCCTGACCGATACACTTAGGCTAAATGGGCAGGACCTGAACTATGTAAATAAGTTTACATATCTCGGCATCACAGTGACCCCCTCAGGCACGATCTTCGCTGCACACATAGAGGAGAGACTCTAAAAGCCTTGATCGCGGCGACAGCTCTTAAGAAGCCCCAGATGCTCTCGATTAAGACAGCGCAAGCTCTCTTCGATATGAAAATAGCGCCAATCGCATCATACGGGATCCAGCTTGTGTGGGCAAAGCTAAGCTCGGCTTAACTTGGTGTACTCGATCGAGTGAAACCAGCTTCTTTAAAACGGGTACTAGGTTTACTTACGTCAGCATATAACCGCTTTACGTATTTGCTGTGCGATGTTTCACTATTCGTGGAATAGATTTAAAAAAAACAGTTTGCTCTCCCAGACACTCCCGCATACAGCGAGTTTATACGGCGATATGAAGAGAACATGGCAGATATCGACCCACATTTTTATATGACAGATGCAATGGTTAGGTCAGAATGAAAGGGCACAGGCAGGACAAACAGGCACATAATCGCCCGTTTTGCTGTGCACGGTTTTCACCACCTCTTATACCAGAAAGACGCTTGCCATGAACCCTGTGACACATGTGTTTGCAAATATTGTTATGGTATATGCGTAAGATATCATCGTAGTAAGGGCAATGCAATCACATCGCTAACAACGCTGGCACTGAGCGATCTGTAATTATTCATATCATTACGAGGCTGTAGTGATATTTATCATACTATTGTATATTTCACCCAATCTGGATTGGAAATAAATAAACCACATGTTAGCGGCTAAGTACTATAGCTGAGTGAGCTAAGCTCAAACTTTGTCTGTTCAAAAAACATTTTGTTGCTAAAGATTTTACTTTCAACGACATATTTTTTGTTATCCGTATACTGAAGCATATGTAATAATAATAATTGGCTGGCCGCAGCACATGCCAGAGTGGTAGACGTCTTGAGATGGGGTACACTGCCGACTGAGGTCAGGGAGATTATATTCGGCGCCAAGCTATTCGCACTCCGCAAAAAAGACTCATCGATTCGCCCGATCGCCTGTTCTCTCACGATACGGAGGATTGCTGCAAAAATAGCCTGTCGTGAGGCCAAAGATCTTATCATTGAGCAGCTTGGCCCGCTCCAGGTGGGTTTTGGCTTAGCAGGCGGGGCGGATGCAGCTGTACATGCAGCAAGAGCCTTCGTCCAACCAAGCCCGCCCCGAACAGCACTCTTGAAGTTGGATTTTTGCAATGCATTTAATACTATTCGAAGAGATCATATACTTCGTGCAGTTCGTGATGCAGTACCGGAAATCTTCAACTTAGTGAATCACGCATACAGAGAGCCATCCGTCCTGTTGTTTGGGCTTACACGTTGTCCTCGGCATCGGAAATACAGCAGGGAGATCCCTTGGGGCCGGCTCTATTCAGCCTGGGTATACGTGAGCTGGTCAACTCAATACAAGTGCCTTTCAACGCCTGGTACCTCTACGATGGCACACTCGGTGGACCGATGGAGGGCTTACTCAAGGAAGTGCGCAGAATTCTTGCCTTTGAGACAGTCAGTGGCCGGGTGTTAAACACGGCCAAATGCGAGGTGTTTGCGCCGGGGACAGACCCGGACGACCCCCACATTAAGCGCCTTACTTGCGTTACTACCGGGGTGTAGAGTCGTGTCTGAACACGAAGTTACGCTCCTTGGCGCACCGCTCCTACCATCTGCACTGTCGAGTCTACTCGACCCCATGATGAACAGATTGTGGGCGATGCAAGAACGTCTGCCTCTGGTCGGAGCCCACCAAGGGCTTTACCTACTCCGCTCGTCGTTCTCCGCGTGTCGCATCGTACATATCATACGATCCATGGACTGTTCGACACTCAACCAGCTTCTCCAACCATTCGACGACCAGGTGGTGGAGGCCCTCGAGACGGTTTTGGGTCTGAACTTGACCACGAGAGGTGCGCCAGGCGGCTCTCCCTACCTCCATGGGCGGTCTTAGTTTTCCCTCGGCCCGCTCCTTGGCAGGCCCTGCCGTGGCCGCCTCGATGCACGCTACGTCGGGTCATGTCCAGCGCCTGCTCCCGCCGGGGGCTTGGGCATTGTTTGAGGCAACTCGCGACGTTATAACGGCTGGACTCCAAGCTTCACCGCCTGATATGAATAGACTTGCCTGCCAGAGGGCCTGGGCCGAGAAGGTACACGAATCTTCGCTTACTGAATTGCTTGAAGAATGCGGTGACGATCAGGATAGAGCGCGCCTCCTTGCCGTCGCTCGCCCAGGAGCGAGCGACTGGGTACACGTACTCCCCGCTGACTCATTGGGTACCCGCCTTGACGACCAATCCACCCGGATCTGCGTTGG
Organism: Dermanyssus gallinae; assembly: GCA_003439945.1. Taxonomy (NCBI): domain Eukaryota; kingdom Metazoa; phylum Arthropoda; class Arachnida; order Mesostigmata; family Dermanyssidae; genus Dermanyssus; species Dermanyssus gallinae. Next base: position 18,670 of record QVRM01006242.1, on the reverse strand, counting down.
CCTGAGACTGGGAGCTGATTTGGTAGAGCCACACAGATGCACTTGTGGCGAGCCTGTCGGACGCCTGGCCAGATACGGCCTTGCGCTCACTCGGCGGGCCGGCGACCACGTCACACCCGCTCTGAATGACATTCTTTCAAGGTCGTTGCGAAAGGCCGGAATCCCTTGCGTCCTGGAACCGCCTGGTCTTTCTAGAGACGATGGCAAGCGGCCCGACGGCCTGACTTTGATACCTTTCTACAAGGGTCGTTCCCTGGTGTGGGATGCGACGGTGACCGACTCTCTGACCCCCTCCCTTGTCGGTCCCGGCGCTTCTCGCCCAGGAACTGCCGCTTCCCGCGCCGAGACATCAAAGATAAGAAAGTATGCAAACTTAGGCCGGGCATACCACTTTTCACCCTTTGCATTCGAGACGCTGGGTGGCCCTGGGCCCCTCACAACGACGTTAATTTCCCAGGTTGGCGACGCTTTACAGCAGGCTACGATAGACAAGAGGGCGGGTACTTTCTTCTGCCAACGGCTTTCCCTAGAGGTTCAGAGAGGTAATGCGATTTCGGTGCTCGGAACTATGAAAGACTGGGTGGACCCGCGTCTTCGGGTCAGGGATCGGGCAAGACCCCCACTCGGACACGAGTGATAGATGAGGAGTGAGCCATCGGCGCCGTGGATTTAAACATTCACACGTATATATTAAATTCCTAAATAAATTTTATACATTAATATAAAAAAAAAAAAAATAATAATAATAATAATAATAATAATAATTGGATTTCCAATTGGAAAGCGTATAGAAGATATTACGGGTGATCGACGCGAGGCCATGTTTATGAGACAGCTGATTTCTTTGGCCGTGTGTAGGGGGAACGTGGCTTCAATCATAGGCGCCATGAATTGAGGAAATCAGCAGAGCATAATGAAGTGGCTTAAACGTTTATACCTCACAATTGTAAAACCGAAAAATAATAATAAATATAATAATAATAAAACTGAGACACTGTTTATATAAATATTATAAACAGTGTGTGATGTCTTACGTAAAACAAGACATCAGACACTGTGTTGCCTGTATGTATAGGGTCAGAATCTCACGTCTTAACGTAACTAAAATTCCAAACAAACGAGCCACGACAGCAGAATTTTGAGCGAACAACTTCTAAATCTTCCTCCGAAACATATCATACTCATAAAAATGGTCAGCCTCTTTTCGTAAAGTTTTCCAGCACAACCCGCACCCGTTTGGCAGGCGCATAATTAATGCTGACGAGAAAATTCCAGTTCGCACGCCCCACACGCCCCAGCCCCGTAGAAACTCAGCTACGTCGCTTTGGACACTTGTATCAACCGAAGCAGATCTTCAGTGAACGTTTTTCCCTTTACGTCAAACTTCACGCTTAGTGGAGGGAGTAGACGGCCAACTTCAAAGTGGCGTGCAAGAACATTGTGCTCGGTCATGTTTCGAGGTCGAAGTGTTATCGAATTATTTGTAGGTGCCTAGATTTGAAGCCGCCTGAACGGTAGTTGTTCATGGCAGTTGTTTCCGATTTTACGTCACTTGTGCGGCTAAAATTCGACTTTGTGCTATATATTTGAATATAAACGTATATATATATATTTTTTTCTTTCACATTAAACGACTTTTTATGTTAGCACTTTTAATAACGTATATATTTATAACGTGCGCCGTATTAGAGATTCGGCATTATAAAATACGTATTTAAAAAACCTACGTTTCGAAATGTGTATATAGAAAAGTGTAATAATAATTATATATATATATATACATACATTTATCATTTTCGCGTATAATGCACTTGATCCAGTGTATACGTTTATGAGGAGATAATTGTTACCTTCTATATTATAAGCGAATGAAATACGAATATATATATATATATATATATATTAGGTTGATCCATAAGTCCGTTCCAAAACTTGCGTGCGCCGCACTGTGCAGACCCGCGGGAGGACGAAAACTGTTGGGAGAGGGCTGTTGTTTGCATGGCGGTAGAAGAAGACCCTGCGTTGTATTATACCGTGGAATTCGTTCGAATATCTAACTCGCGCCAACCGTAACGCTCGAGTGAATATGGCCGAGTTAGATGTGCATTTTCGGTATTTAATGCTATTTTATCTCGAAAAAAAAAGAATGCAACCCAAGTTGTAGCTAAGATATGTTAAAGTCTATGGTGGAGGGCAGTAACAGATGACGATAGTTCAAAAGTGGTTTGTCAGATTTAGGAACGGCGACTTCGACGTTAACGGCCGAGACCGTCCGGGACGACCTGTGACAGTGAACACGGCTCTATTAACAACAGTAATCGAAACGAAACTTATACCTCTCGCTACGCGAGGTCGTGGCCATTGTCGACGTACCACAGACCTCCGTTCAAAGGCAAGGAATGGATTCGTCAGCAAGGTAGGATGTATGGGTGTCGCACGCGCTCAGTAATTGGCAACTGGAGAAGCGTGTGCTACTTTAGAAGAATGTCGTCCGCAGAAGGCCGTGGCTTAAAAAAAGGGGAGTGAGCCCCAAGCAACTGCCAAGCCTGGACCCCATACAAGATCTTTTATGAGCTGTTGCAACCAAACGAAACGATCAATACGATAACGTACTGTCAACAACTGGGCAATTTGAAGAGGGCAATTGACCTGAAGCGGCCGGGATTGGCGAACGGACAAAACGTGTTTTTCACCACGACAAAGCAAGACCGCACACATTTTTAATGGAATTTTGATGGGATATTTTGCAACATCCTGCGCATAGTCCTGCCCTTGCTCCATCGGATTGTCATCGGTGTGTTTCGGTATGGCAAAGAATCCGATTCTTTAGAAGGTGTTAAAACAATTACTTCGGAAACCAAGACGCTACCTCTGATGGGATGAAATCGTGAGCTTACCTGAACGTTAGGCTAAGGCAGTTGACAACGTGGGCAATAGAGCATTCAATAAAAGCTTTCTATTGTAACAACATGTGTCATTAAAAATTTAAGATGGAAAATCGAAACGTTCTTTAATATCCGATATATGCACCAATTGTACACGTTCTGATATTACATTAGGTGTCTCATTATATATATATATATATATACAAGTTTTCCGCAATAGACGCGGAAACGTGTCGAGGCGGCGCTGCACACTGTACCGTTGGCTGCGGCTGTATACACAGAGTCATAGTAATAAGTATGAGGTTTCGCCTTGAGACACATTGCCTTCAGTGGAATGAATTAACCTTCAAAGCAGAACATTGCGGCCGCGTCCAGAATTATCCATCTACGCGTGTCATAGTCGTGGTGCTTGGTATGCACAGGCGCGGGTACGCAGATGGATGCCGCTCACCTCCGCCGTAAATGTCAGGTTAGGCGTTCCTGAATAGATCACCAACAACGCAATTAAGACGACTGCGACAGAACCCGGCAGTAATACGCTAGTGGCACACGCTGTCAAGAGAGACATAGAGATAGAGAGAGAGAGAGAGAGAGAGAATGTCGTGGCGAGGCAATATGAAATTGGAAAATACAGTAATAGCTCAGTTATAGTCAGTAATAGCTATCCATCCAACCATAGCAATTGACTTCGATGTCGAAGATGTGTTGTTGTAGCCTTGTGACACTCTGACTGAGTATATCAACATTAGTAGTACACTAAGGACAGGAGGTGTTGATCAATCCGAGCAGAGCAGCCGCAACTTAAAGCCCACACAGAGCTGCGAGTGTCATGGTAGCGTTTGACTGGCAATGAACAGCCAAGCCGACCTATATCCAGATGTAAAATACACTAGTTGAGCTGCATGTCTGTACATATCTGCTTTCACATGAATATGATTGGTCTTTGAGATAAGTTTCATAAAATCTCTTCGGTGTGCTTGTTGTGCAAACCCTGCGGGGAATGTGTGTGATTCATATTACACACGTGACGAGTATACATGTACTGATTGATTGACAACGTGGCTTATTATCGAAAATGCATTTTACAATGTTTAAGATAATAATAATAATAATAATAATAATAATAATAATAATAATCATCATCATCATCATCATGTGTCAATATAAAAAAACAACCACTGCTTAATCAATTACTCTCGTCTGCTGTGCATCTGTGGGTGTATGCCCGTGTGAGTCTGGGCGCTCGTGTGTTTGTTGACGCTTAGGCTGGATGCTTGCGTGCTACAACAGTGCTGCGCTCAAAGTTTACGTCGACGCGCCGCCTCCTGACGCACGTTGACCGCCACAGCAATCGTTCGTTCTGTGTAGCTGAACGATTAATTCAATTACAGCGGAATCGACAACATAGTGCGTCAACGGAATCAACAACATGTACTAATAGTGCTAAACGGTAGTAGCCACAGTGATCGCTATAGTAGAGATCGCCACCGGCGCCGCCGCCGCCGCCGCCACCACTGCCGCAATCGAATCTTGCCCTCTTTGCAATTCACCTACGCTATCGGTATAAAGCGTAACTGAGAGCAACTTGAATTGTGCTCGCCTTCACTACTCGCCGAACTAGGTAGCCAGCCAGCCAGCTAGCAAGCTGTAATCGATACAGGACTGATTAGATACGTGCCTGAAATAGACGCACACATGGCTAACCCATGTTCATGCGAGCTGCTGCTGCCGCTGCAATCGGCAAGCAGCAAAGCCCGTTGTCTTCATAATGGACCACGGACATTACCAGAATAGAGTAGGCATCCGCCTACGAGATGCCAGCCACGACTGGCAGCTATACTTTTTCGAGATCATTTCTGGGCCGGAAGGGGGGGGGGGGCGCAGACGATCAGAAGACGCTGTCGGGCCCGGTGGTAGCGTGGTGGGTGTGTTCGTCTGCGCCTCGCGAACGGAGGAGACACATAGGAGGTGCGCGCGTTCGAGCCCGGCCGTTGCCAGCGAACTGCATTTGTGGGGGTCCGTCTATAAATGAGCAATGCGAAAAGCAGCAGTCCCGTGGACGTCAAATCTTGGCTGAGGGTCAGCCCGAAAGACAGTTTTAGACTAGAAGACGATGACGGAATCAATCAGTAAACACGATGATGACGAAACTGCGCGAGATGAGAAGGAGACTCTAAGCAGCTCCGCACAAGTGCTCAGTCTTCCTAGGTCATAACCCGGTTCTATTCGTTCATCAGAAGCTCTATCCTCTTCGTCGTCGTTGTCGTTTAAAAGTAAACCACAATGTCGGGCAACGTCACTCGTGATAAACATGAGTGTAATTCCGGTACAATATGGGCAAATTTTGAAGTCCATGTAGGTGTACTTTAGTCCTGGGACGATGGCGGTTGATACTCGAATGTCCACGCGAAGTTCAGCGCATTTACAAGCGCTAGATGTGCTTGAAACTCGAACTATCGTCTATCATTTCTGACCATGTTTTCCTCAGGTGTCTCTGCCGCTCTGCCGATCATTCATCTCACAATTACGCGCTTCTCAACCAGTCGACGGCTGCGAGGATCTAATTGGTTTCGATACACGAGCTCCCACTTACAAAGCGAACCTCACCTGCGTAGACTTAACTTGAGGCACCGAGCTAGGGCCCATAAGTGAGAAGTTCCATAAAATATCTTCAGTTAACTTGTTGTGCAATCTGCAAAATGCAAAATATCATACATTGAAATGTACTGAGAGATAAGCCTCTAAGTGATACCACTTTTTTTTATCGAACTAAGTCGCTATTATCAAAAAACTATAGTCGCAGTATTCTGCTCTGCACGCTCATCTGGCGATCTGAATGTGGCTATGTATCTAAGCTGTGTGACCCGGGCATGCCGATTTAACTCCAAAGAAAAAATGATCTCAATCAAAGCGCCAAATACAAGAGACGACGTGCTTTTCTACCCAAAAAACTTAAAGGACTTTCCTGGAGGAATTAGAGGATAATTTCTAGGGCCGGCCGTACAGGATAATAAGGGAGTAATAATATGGTGGTTAGCGGCAGCCGTCCTCGTCTCGCAGCATCTCTCGTTCCGCCGTACACATTTTCTAGTGGCTAAAGGGAAATAAAGAAACGTCTAGCAGACCGGTAGACGAATCTAGCAGAACGGAACGATCTGAAGCAGAATAAGGACAAAGGCACGGATCGGACACACGCTTCCGGAACATAACTACAGATAAGACCGACGCAAAAAACGAGATAATCTAAACCGGGCTTTTCTGCTGCATGGAAAACCGCAGAATTCGCCCTCGCCCTACTAGGTACCAACGTCTATTGCCCGATATACATTTTTGGCTTGCTGGTTGAAGGACTTTGAGTTCGTCGTGGAAGGTCTCCTGTGGAATGCTCAGTGCGGGTTCGGGAAGAACTCCCCCCCCTCCCATTGACTGCAATTTATGGCTTTGGTCGAATGCCGAACTCTTTCGCAGGTGTCTGCTGAGAACGCAAAACTTATACCTAGCGACTCTATTTGACATAAAACACGCTTTCAGCAGCCTTCCCGTAAGGCGTGATATTTGAGATCTTTCATCGAAAAATACCTTTTAAGCTTGTAAAAGCAGGTACCGTACTGCAGGTGCTGCTGCTTATACTGCACCACCTAGCATTGTCGTTGATCGCAGTCATTATATATATATATATATATACTTTTAGTTAGTAAATTTTATTCATAACAAAATGTGTTTATACTTTAAAATACCTTAGATAGCCGTAAAGCTATTTATTGCCCGCATTCATAGTACATCTCTAGATCCAATAGCGTCTCGCTGCTGCTGTTAGTAATACGCTATCGGTGACTGTTACTACTGAAATGGGGGCTGTTGCGTTGGCGCTGCATATATATATATATTTTTTTGTTGTAAAAAAGGTGAACGTATTTACGCATTGGCACGACAAGCATAACAACGGAGCCCGCTTTACACTTTATGAGCCCGGAACTGACGGACGGCGTGGCGGGTGCCAATTGAATTAAACGGCCGTGGTCAGCCCTGGTTTCCCCACCTCACAAGACACGCTTTGCCCATGTCAACCTGAGCGCCCGGTCTTCTGCAAGCGGTGTCGTTTTGCTGTCTAAAAAGTCGCCGAAGCCGTGCTGTTGCAAAAAGTTCTCTCATTATCCCTTCCGCCAGTAGTTTTCTCTCTTTTTTTTTTACTTTTCGACCGATCCGCAAATGTAGCTTGCAAAACCTTTCATTACCTCTCCTTTACCTCTAAGTTTGCCAACTTGTCTCTAGTTGGCTGCAGTGTTTAACAGACGGCCAAGGAGTGAAGGGTGTCGCTATCAACCTTGACCATATAATAATAATAATAATAAGGACCCCGCAGGTGGCTCTGTGTTTATGGAGACACAGTCTGGTTCTCCAAGATTTGTCTACATGCTACGAACATGTCAGACCCTGAAATACATGGAGGGCCTTGCAGCCTATGACGAGACCACTAGAAGCGTTCTAAGCGAGGCTTATAATTACTGCTACTTAACATTAACTTAGAAGGAACATGTGGGAGAGAGCTAGCCTCCCCATCGACAACGGAGGCCTTGGAATAGAAGAGCTCTCTCTTCTTATTCCATCTTGCTGCAGTGTGCTATGCTGCATCCCTGATCAATTTGGCTCCCTGGCAGAATCACTTCTTGGTGAGGAAGCAAAGATTGAACTGAAAAAGGCAACCGCGGCGGCAGACGCCACAATCAGGAGTCAACTTAAACCTGGCCCTCTAAGAGAGCACGTGAGTCAAAACTTCTGACGCGTACAAAACTAAGAAGTCCGCGCGAGATTTAATGAATAACTTACATCAGCAAGAGAGGCCGTCTTTCTAGCGGCTCAACATCCTTTCAGCGGGGGCTGGCTTCAAGCGCTGCCCTCCCGTCAGCTTGGCACCATGCTGGATCCAAACCCTTCCGCAATGGTTTCAGCTCTTAGAATAGACGCCCCCGTCTGCCAGCCCTTCACGTGCCTCTCATGCGGCCAACCGGTTGACTCGGACGGTCTACACCCGTTAAGCTGTCTGAAAAGCCCCGGAAGACTTACAAGGCACGCTGAACTCAACGCCATAGTGAGAAGAGCTCTTAGAAGGGCAGGGATACAGTCTACGCCCGAACCAGTAGGTCTTAATGGCAGCAGTGAGTTGCGACCTGACGGGGTCACCATCCCGCTGTGGTCGCACAGAAAATGCCTTGTATGGGATGTAACGGTTTCATGCACGGCGGCGTTATCATATTTACGCCACAGCGCAGTCGAATCGGGATGGGTAGCAGAACGTGCGGATTCTGAAAAACGGAGGAAGTGTCTAGAACTATCTAGAAGCTACCACTTTGCACCCATCACATTAGAGACACTCGGCCTCATCAGCACAGGTACAGCAAAACTCCTGCAAGACATCGGAAAACGAATCGAAGACGTTACGGGCGATCGACGCGAGGCCATGTTTTTGAGACAGATGATGTCTTTGGCCGTGTGTAGAGGAAACGTGGCTTCCATTATAGGCACCATGAACTGACAGAAAGCGAACAGAGCAGAATAAACATGATTTAAACGTTCATAGAAAAAAAATAATAATAACAATAGTAATAATGATAATGGTAATTATTATTATTATTATTATTATTATTATTATTATTATTATTATTATGTAGCCTTGACCTGCTCCGTTTGAGCAGTTTGTTATTCGCCTTCAGCACCCGCTGCTTGCTTCTCATGTCCTTCATTTCGAGATGGGCAGACCTATGCTTCTTGATAAATTCTTGCACGGATGCCGATACAGCTACTCACCTGACCAACTGCTCAGCTAGAGGGTCTCGCATTCATTGTCGTCCATTGTAGCAACATCACTGTGTGCGCCGGCTATTCTACCGTAGACCGGACAAAGGGCACTGATGTAATACCACAAGTATACCGGTCATGTAGGTTAGGGGGTCACCAGGTTTTTAGTGGGTTTGAGAGTCCCACACTACCCAGACCAGAGGGTGTGCGTTATGCATTTTTATTCCTGGCCCCTGTAAAAAAACGGACAAGGGATCATTGACACTTCCTGCGTATCCATTGTTACCGCCTTGCAATCCAGGCTTCTCTCTCTCTATATATATATATATATATATATATATTGTTACCTGTTCATTATGACCGATTTAACAGGCAATTCGTTCATGTAATACATATATATATATATATATATATATATATATATATATATTACATAAACGAATCGCCTCTTAAGGTGGTCATAATGAACAGCTCGCTTAGAAGAAGACAATCCAGCACAAAGCGTGGAGAGAAACTCTAAGGCAGCCAGGCTAAGGTCATTAAGAAAGGGTTAGCGGACGTAGCCGCCGCCTCCGCCGCCGCAGCCACTACGTGATGTCCGATGGAGATGCTTGTGCCCCCGGACAGACAGAATGACAGCGGGCTTAATAAAAGGCTCACTGTCCAGCAAAGTGCCCGGCTGGATAAGAGTGTGTCGAACGGCTGAACGTGAGCCATAGGTAGAGGGCTATGTACGCGTAATTTCCGGCGGCGACAAGAGCTGCAGCAGCGGCAGCAGCAAGAGGACGTTCAAACTCGTTCTTCTTTGCAGGAAACTGCTACAAGGCTTCACTGTGGTGTGTACGTGTGTGTATTTGTACTCGTGTTTTTTGCGCTCTTCCGTTTTTTCTCATTTTGTTTTCTGCTTGTATTGCGTCGCGCAGGGATTGCAAGAAGGAAGCCCCCCCCCCCCTAAGCCGGTAGCAAGGAATTATTCACTAGACGCTGGAGGCTGGAGGTACATATTAGATTGTCGATTTTACACGACCGACCGGGCTTCATTAGTATGTTAACTGTGTTTTGAGTTGAGCAGCAAATGTCTGCGCCGCATTTAAATAAAAAAAAAGAACATAAGAGACTAACCGATGGCTAAATAAAGTTCTTACATGTCTAAGTATCAGTTTAGAAGTGTCCTTTGCACGCAAAGCTTAAGTGACATCTAATGAACAATTTATCTTGTGCTCTGCAGCATGTCCAGCCTGTAAACACACACACAAATATCTCTCTCTCTCTCTCTCTATATATATATATATATATATATATATATACATATACATAAAAAAGGAAACAAAGAAAAAAATATGTCGAGAGTACTAATGGTGTTCTCCTTAGACATGTTCAGTCTATCTTACAGGTGTCTTTCGCGCAGAGCTTTAATGAGTAAGACGCCCGACGTGAACGAATTGGCTAAGCAGTTTAGTCTAGCCGCCTTAGGCTTATCCCTTCGGCTAAGTTTCACCGTTGTGCGCCGGCTTCTGAGGGAAGGCAGTCGGCAGTAGTTTGCGCGTCCGTGGGGCCCGGAAAGACGGTATTTAAGCCTGGCTGCTGGAGAAACGCTTGTAAGTTGCTGCGTATTAAAGTTGGCCGCGAAAATGGTGGGGAGACTTTTAAGGGGAATCAATAACACAACTGGGGCAAAGGAAGATAGGGCAGTTCATACCTCAGGTTTTGTATAGCGTAGCGACGGTGTGTAAGCAGCAGCTTGAACGACCAGACTGCCTCTGGGATAATGCGGAGAGAAATTATAACACGTTCCTTGGGGAACTGAAGATATGCTTTGAGGCGATTTCAACCCCGAACGGGATGGGGGCTAGTCGAAAACTCAAAACAAGTTGTATCAAATCGAATTCAGAATGTATACAGATATATACACATATATACGCGCATACATGCAGATCTACGTACTTTTCTTTCATCTAGAGGCTTACGATCAACGTAGCTTTCGATTTCTCAGGGAGTTTCGCTTTAACAGCCCATCAGATTTTGCCAGCGAAGGTGCTAGTTGTATGCAAAAAATCATCAAACAATATTTGTTTTCTGGCTTCGCTGACGTCATGTCTTCATTTAACGAAAGCCCCTAGACAAAGTGCGGGGCACTCTTGATTAATGTCATCGAAATCGCCCGCAGGCCATCTCCACTAAACGGCCCCGCCAAATATTCACAATTATCGTGCATTTACCTATGTTTACGTCTTTAATAATCTTAAGAAAACTAATGTTAGGGCGTCACTCACGCTATCCTTGATCACTTTACGTTTCTCTAGCTTTTCTAGGCATAATAAGCGCGCGGTTTGGCAAGGAGTTCGTTCGAGTGTTAACACAGGTTCGTCCCACGGAGTCGGAGTTCCCGCGTAGTAAAAAAGTGAGAACAGAACGCTATTATTGTTTCATTGCAGTTGCCTGCGGCCTGTCATTGTGGTATTATGGCTGATGAAATAATTATGTTGTTAAAGTTGACCTTATTAAAATGCTTTTTCGTCATTGTGTGTGCCCGTCGTCGTGTCTGTGTGTGTGCTGATTTGATTAGTGTTGTTGTTGCTGCTAGTATCTTTGCTGTTGTTGTCTAATGATGATCATTGTTATCGCTAGTGTCTTTGTGGTTATCCTGCAGATTTGTTGTTGTTGTTGTTGGTGGTGGTGATGGTGGCTTTGGTGGTGTTGTGCTTTTTTGCTGTTATTGTCTTCGTTTTTATTGAGGTTGTTTTTGCTGTGATCTTGTTGTCGTCGCTGTTCCCTGTTGTTTTCCCTATTGTTGTTGTATTCTTTGCTATTGTGTTTATTATTGTTTTTTGCTGTTGTTGTTCTGGCTGTTGTTGCCATCACCAGTGACGTGCGGATGTCATTCGTCCGTTCCATTGGTACGGCAATCACATCTCAGCGCCAGTGATGAGAATGACGCCACCAACAACAACAACAACAACGACAACAGCAGCGACATCAGCAGAATCGTTCGTTAATAATGCGCGCTGAGCACCAAAACAGAGACCAACGATCGTAGGCGCCGGGCAACGACTGAATGTCTGGCCAGCCACGCGGAATACGGGGGCACGGGGGTGGCTGGGAAAGGGGTAGGCAGATAGCCCACGCCCTTGACTACTTGTTGTTGTTGTTGTTGTTGTTATTGCTGATGTTGTTTTTTTGTTGTTGCTATTGTTGTCGTCGTTGCTGTTGTTGCTATTGTTGTTTTTGTTATTGTTGTTGTCGTCGCTGATGTTGTTGTTGTTGTTGCTATTGTTGTCGTCGCTGCTGTTGTTAATGTTGCTATTGTTGCTCTGTTATTGTTGTTGTCGTCGTCGCTGATGTTGTTGATGTTACTATTGTTGTTGTCGCCACTGTTGTTGAAGTTGTTGTCCCTGTTGTTGCTATTGTTATTTGTATTGTCGTTGTTACCGTTGTTGTTGTTACCGTTGTTGTTTTGTGCTGCTGCTGCTGCTTCTGTCATCATCGGTTTCGTTATCGTTGGCGCAGTGGTAGCGATAGTGGCGCAGTATGCCATGCTACGTATGCCATGGTCGTAAAGCGAGTGAAACCGTTGGCAAGCTGTCATCGCTGACATTAAGCATTGATTTGCATGCAGACTTGCTTCGTCTGTTTATTATTACCGCTACGCACAGAACTTGTAGTAGACGGCACCGGTGTTGTGGTACTGCGGGTAATGTAGGCAAGCCTTGGCGCACCAACGACCACGATCTCTCTCAGCGGCCAGTACAGTTCGAGTTGAGAGTTGGGTCTCTCGGGATGTCTCTCGGATTCTGATGGACTCTCTGCTTTCCGCCTCTGTCTGTCTCCCTCTGTTGACTGTTGACTGGCAAACGCAGCACGGCAAGGTCATTGAGATAACTTCTAAATATCGATAAATCATCGATGAACGAACGAGTTCGATTGCCATTGGCCCCATTCAATATTCTGCTCTAGCCGGTGGCTGAAGTGAACAAACCACAGAACGCGCCAAATCGTCATGCCGGTATGACGGTTACGCGGTGTCCTAGCTTATCGCGTAAAAATAATGGACGGCGTGGCCCTACGGAGCAGCTACTACGCTGCCACTCATGGTTGTAATCTCGGTCGGGGTGTAGTCCCCGGTTCTCGATTCCTGCTGTTGATCGAATGTTGTTTGAGCGATGTCTATTAAGACTAGATAAATTAAGCCCTACCGTTGATAGTCATCTACTATACTCTCTCGACGACTTTGACTGTGTCGAGCAAAGCCGTGATATCTCATCGTGTCCGCCCATGCTACTGCTGTGCTGCCCTAAGCGCCCGTGATATAAAAGGGTGGCATATGTATTTAGGTATACATGTCAAGCGAACAATAAATTCATCGAACCATCCTATGAGCCACGTTGTAGCCATGGTCTTTGAATTAGCAAAATGCATCCCGGCAGGGTGGAACATCGTTAGTATGAAGGCGTCATAACGTGATGGCTTTACTTTCGGGTTCGAAAGCTTTTCATCAGGCTCAAGCTATACGAAAGAATTTCATAGAGCTCAAGCTATCGCGTTCGAATAAGACGGTTTCCGTAGTACGTTGCTGATGCTCACGTTTCAAACTCTCAAGTCGGCAGTCAAACGCTGCGGCTACGACTTCGCGTATTCACTTAACTCGCGGAGTTCGGCGCTATTAATACACGGTATACTTATTGTACGCAGCCGTGTACGTCTGGCTAAGACGACGTCTATCGCTTATGATACGCATACACCACGCCATTGGTGCTCAAGCAATCGAAAATATACGGATATAAGTAGTGGGTGTCGTCGCGTCGCGTAATCTCTATGTATGGTCAGCGTGCAATTCCTTCGGTAGGTTACTTATTTTTCGTCCTCGTGAGTGGGAGGCTTAAAATATTCTCAGTACACAAAACCGTCAATTACACATTTCCGAGCATTCGTTTCTTGACATTGTTGGTCAAACCGGCAAGCTCCGATACTGGACCACACGACATACGGTTCGGTTTGAACTCGTTCTCTACATTGCTCAACGGCAAGAGTCGTTCACGCGTTCGTGCGCTGGAAAATACATGGAGCCCTCATTCAACATTATAATCCTGTCCTTGCCCTTCTAATCATCCCGTTTTGGTTTGCGTTTCCTTCATGAGCACGTCAGCTGGAATGACTCGAAGCAAAGCAACCCTATATAGAGGTGTTAATCACGAGCACATTTTCCTTCTACACATCGCAGTGTTTTCAGTTAGTTTAACTATAATTTGTTTGGGGTCATCTGCAGTGTACTAAGTAATTTGCATAAAAGGAACGGCAAACAACGTCCGTTCATGTGGGGTTGTTGAACAAACACACATTTAACTGAAATTCCTAGAAATCCTTTTGCAATGAACCAAAAGCTATTTACTTGCCAAATTGAAACTCGACTTCTTACGTTTCGATGAACACCGAAGCGGTCCTAAAGAGTGTTGATTTAATATACTGAAAAATCTTTGTTGACCGTCTTTGCCGCCTAAGGGCGGTTTCAGTATACATACATACACACTTTTCTAAGCATTCACAAGTAGACATATAATAATAAACGTTACAACACATAAATGATGTACGCACTATAAATTCAAAATAGAAGCGATATATATATATATATATATATATATATATATATAGCATTATATCTAATGCTATATTTTTTATTAAAATATCTCTATAATATACATACACACTGCCCTTCCTCCAATATTAACAAGAGAGTTTATGCATTCGGCGTCCGTGCCACAGGTTTCAAGGCCCGTTGCAAGCGTTGAGACATACTATGTGCCGAAGGTATATTAAATAAATATGTTTGTTGTTAAAAATATTTGTGCATAAAGAAACATTGTCTCAATCGTTTTCGACGACACCACGACTCGAGATGATTGTGTTCGAGACGATACCATGATGATGAATTTTTTTTTATACTTGCGCTATAAACACGACCTAAAAAACATCACACAGGGCCAATTCAAGCTGAACATGTTATGTCGATAGGCGCTAGTCCCTCTAGTCGACATGATGGCGTCGTAATCTAACAAATTCAGACATAGGTTATTTATTGGAGCTACAATTAATAGCCAGGGATGGCATGACTTAGTGTCGTCGTCCTGACAAGGTCACGTCCCTTCCCGTCCTAAAATTACTAAAAAACGTCTGCAACTGTTGCGTACTACCCACACGGCCCAACATTAGCTTAAGGAAGCTTATGAATATTACTTAGATAATATATTTCTCAGCTAAACGAAGCAGCATTCCTCTTCTGCCGATCGGTTGCCAATGTATTTTGTTATTAGTCTCTTGCGTCCTACACGAGCCGGATTTTCTCTTTATGGCTTCCCTTTTTCTTTATTTTGCTCGCGATCTCGAGGACCCCCTAAAGTCACTCACCGCCAATAAGTATGCCCTCATGATCTATAATGACGATTGTACTGTAATTGTGTACCTTCTTGAAATGCAAAGTTAGTGCGAAATAAACAATATGTTTAATAAGTATTGCCGTCCCCGTGCCTGTCGCCCACGTGTGATGCTTAGGCCGTCATCGTAGCAGAGTGTCGCCTAGGCAGGCATAGAGAGCGGAACTCTTACAGCGTGGCTACAACATCAATTGTAGCCGCTGTAAGAGTTCCTCTCTGTGCCCCGAGCCAGCACGATGCGTCTACCGGCGTACGTAAGAACGTGGTCTGGGGGTTAGATTTGCCAAACTTTGCTCTCAAAGACACGCACCGCCACAACGCCCGAGAAACGCCGCCGCCACCGCAGGGACAGCCAAGAATGCCCACCACTTGTGTTCAGTAAGGCGCATCGCTGCTTGGTGAAAGGATTATTGGCAATTCACGCGATGCCTGCTGCGTTGATGGGCACAAACCGTTTTCTTTCAGCTCTAGCCTCTTGTGACATTTCCAACCTGTCATGCGGCTTGGTCATGAGGACGGCCATCATCATCATCTTACGGGTCGTTTCAGCGCCACGGGCGCTTCGTGTGGGTGACTGGGTGCTTCAGCCGGTAGGCGTAACCGATGCTGTGGATCTGCGAAGGCCCAAGCTATACGCAATCCATGCAGCGTATACGCCGCGCAAGTATCAGTGCAGACATACGTATGACTTTGTTTGTTCTTATATGGAAAGTTTCGGGAACCATCTGATGCACATGCTAGCAGCGGCTAGTATGGGACTTCAAACACACAGAGCCCGAATCTATCCCAGCCTCCTCAGGCACGGAATTGCGTCGTGTTACTTCAATATGCCCGTGTATAGCCTTGAGTGCATAATTCCAGCCTATCGAAAACTCACTAATGCTGAGGGATGCGATCAACTATTTGTCTATCTATAAATAGACCACAAGTGTGTTAAGCCACAAAGATTTGATATTTAACTCTCATTTGAGTCATTATATTTTGTCTGCTTTCACATTGGGCTATAGGCAGGCCGATGTCATTGCCATCCGTCTAAACTATATGTCGTACGTCAATCTTATGGATTTTCAATAAAATTTTTTATATGAGGTGTTTGAAAGAACGAAAAATTGCCAAAGCGAGGTAAACAATGCTTCCTCGCCAAGACAATGTTTTACGCTTAGACGCCTACCGTTAAACAGGAAGAAAGCTAAAATACTTATCTTTAACATTATGCTTTCTTATAGTCGAATAATGTTTGTTTAATAATTCGTGCTTGCATAGCGTTGAACTGCTTTTGGATTTCGATATCGGTATTTCTTGAACGTGAAAGTGCATACATATTTGATGTTTTTGCTTATCCCAGTATTATTGGATGATACCGTTTGCTACTTGCATGTCTACGTGCGTTTGGGAGGAAATAATACTTACTAGTATACAATTCAATGCTAAACGAAGATAAATGAGAGCATACTTAATTATTAAACGTAACAGAGACGCCTGCCAGCACAAGAAAAATATTTGCAGTGTATCTACTGGCATATACAAATGCAAACTATGGTACCACGAAAACTAGTGAAACAGCCAACGACATCTCATTACAAATGTATAAAAGACCGTCGCTCATCTCCAAAAGTTATATTACGTTAAAGTAGACAAATGCGCTGCAGATGTCAAGCGCATAAGTAACAGGAATCAGATGAAGTACGCCTGCGGCACGGTAACCCTGCTCTGAGGCAAAACAGTATACACAAGGCTATTCAAGGAGTACTGCAGTATTTCTAAAATAGTAGGCGAATATCTGCCTAACCAATCCCAGGCCACACAAGTGAAGGCATCTATCAAAAGCTCTGGCCCACGTTTTTGTGAGTTCGGAAAATGTTACTTTCCGCAAGAGTATCCCATAGGCTGTCTTGACGTAGGGAATTAACTAAACGGGCAATATGATAACCAGTTGTTTGTTGGTTGCCACGTCTTCGTGAGTCTTCCATCTGTTTGTCTCCAAATGCCCCCTAAATGTATTTTTCAAGATCATGGGATTTTCAGTCTAGATTCTTTCGTGCCTATCTACGTAAGAGACAGAACGCTCACAGAAATAGAGCAACAACACAAAATAGTCGTATTTGTAAAATACTGTATAATGTAACACAGTTGTGCTTGTAGTCTTATACATTCTCAAAGAAAATTAGACTCTCGACTGAAGCATCTCAGCTTCTACCCTATGTAAATACCCTCAGCATAACAGCCGTGACAATAACGTTCAAGTTTATTAGGGAGGGAGACTCATAATCGATCCCATGTGTCCGTAGGTTTTTGCCTGGTTAGACATTACTATTTCTATCTCTTTAGCTTTATATAAGGCAAAATTCAGGCTTTTTCACTGAATTACAATTACATTTAATTACAGCGTAGATGTTAGAATAATGATTAACCAGATCTAACAGGATTAACGAAAATAACAATTTTTTTTCGAGCAGAATGCAATTCTACGCGTGGCAACATCCCGCAATTTTCCACTTCAACCACGGCTCTAAAACCCGCTGCTTTTAACGTAATGCAATAAAGAATTCTTATTTGTCATGTACATTGTGTGCGAGTATAAGCATGCGAATTCTCGGTCAACATTGGCACAAAATCTTCGTCGAAATGGTAATAAACGTGCGAGGTGTTCAAACCATAGAACCGTATTGCCCCGATTTTGTGTCATGCCACACGTACCGACACGCACACGTTCGCCCCTTCCACCCAAGGAGTTCCCCAGGTAAATTTTTCTTGGATAGGGGTAACTGGTAAAATGCGTTATGCACACCGGGCGACGTTGGTAAACCTAGGTAGTGTGGGACTACCTAGGCTCGCACCCACTAAAATCCAGTCGTCCTCTTTGCCCCTTGACGGTGGGTGACCGCGTACTGTCTTCTCGAGATTACTTCACCTGGCCACTCGTCTTGCCATTTAGGCTGCTCGGCTTTGTGCGGCGGTTATTTTCGCCTCAGAGATACCTTGTGCGAATCTTCTTACCAGAATCCAGGATTTGTGATTTTTGAGAAGCGCCTATACAAGGGCCTGGCATGTCAGGGGGTTTTTGCAGTCCTAGGTTACGGGACAATAGCTCTCGCTCATGTCGAAAAAGGAGCACCGCTCATAGCAGTGCTTAACATCATCCGGCTCCCCCGAGTTGCACATGCGGCATACAGGGGAAGTCAGGTTTTACCGATGCGGTGTAGATACTGCTGAAAACAGGACCATGGCCTGTTAACAGTTGCGCGAGTGGGTAGGTAAGCGAGCCGTTTTTTGAGGCTGTACCATTTTTAAGATCAGAAAGTATTGATCTTGTCTAATCCAGGATGGCCCGGCTGGATTGCTTCCATTGCTGGCTCCATTCGCTTACTGTGTCGGTTCTCTGACTAGTGTCCCTCCGTCAAACGTTCGTTACAGTGTTTCTTGATGCCAATTTTTCCCCAGGTAAAGTAATATCTCAAATTACTATAATTAATTTATTGGAATTGTTATTTTTTTATTTAGTGTTTAATTTTTATAACTGTGTTGAATAAACGTTTTTACCGTTAACAGTTAGTTTCGTGTGAG
>QVRM01006241.1:0-87753 GCA_003439945.1 Dermanyssus gallinae | reverse complement strand
TGCTAGTCTGTTTAATTGTAATCGATTAGTCGTTGTAATAATCAAACGATCACGCTATGTCCGCTAATGGATGCGTTGGAAAATTGTCTTTTTGCGTACAAATTCAGTTTGTGGATGCTGCAGAACCACCAACAAAACCACAATTTGCAAAGCGCAAACAACATTTCGACACAATAGCCATGAACAGCTGTTTTTAAGACAAGTGAGACCAAGCTCGCCCTACAAGGCGTGCCACTCGCTGATGTCGAAGAGGAAGTCCAGATATCTGGCGGGCTGGGGAAAATAACATCATCTCTAAGTCGCCTTTAAGTCCTCTAGGTGCACATAAGGACTTGTTTCTTATAAGATCCTGCTTCTTGACAGCATGGATAAATCTTCGAACAGTTCAACGCTGCCACGTTAGAGTCCGGTTATCCTTGCTTAATTATAATCTACTCGAGGCAGCGTGCAAGCAAGCCTTTTACATGTCACAACAAAAGGCCTAGACATTCCAGAGGTGGCAGGCCGCGATGGCCACTTCAATGTTCAGTGCCTGGGAAAGGCTCTAGGCATACCAGATTTCTTTTTGGATTTAACTGTAAAGCAGTTACGAATTTCGCTAGAAATTCCACGTCTCTTAGCGCGCACCACCGCACCACTGGATGATATTTGTCTAACCAATCTTATTGATTCAGAGAGATCAGAAAGATAAAATACGCCTTCGAGAAATCTCACCCAGTGGAACTGTTGCATGGCTCAATTCGTATCAAGTTATCCGTCAAAGCCTTATTAGAGGACTTTCATCAAGATCCGCGTTGATCTCCTTAGGATACCACAAATCGAAGAACATAACTGCAGCTGCGGCGAAAAGCTTTTACCTTTAAGTCACCGTGGCTTATTCTGCATAGTAACAAGTGGCGTCTGCAGCTTGTGCCGTAAGACAAGACACGCTGGTCTCGACGATACACTGGCACGTGTCCTAAGGACTTATGGCTAAGCGTGTATCCTTGAGTCTGCAGGTCTATATGGAGACGACCCCCGGCGATCTGCCGTAATGACCCTAACACTCTGAGGGTGAAAGGAAGCTCGTGTGGAACGCTACCGTGACTGACTCGTATGGGACGCTACCGTGATGACTCGTGTGTGCCGCAGTGTGTGGCGGGAATGACGGACGCTACGGACCTCTGCGATGTCCCGTACCGCGTCCTGCGCGGAGTCCTGCGCCAGGCTGTTATCAGCCTCTTCCCAATCCATCCAGAACGAGACAGGAGGTGTGCTCTGCAGACGTTCCATAGATTTACATGCTCTGTCTATAGCATTAGGGGACTAGTGCTGTAGATATAATATGTGAAGCTAGACAGGAACCTTAATGGATGAAGTGGGCGCCAGTTTGCCCACCGAGACTATCTTGTAAGAGCTCTGCGAAATCCATAATACACGACGGAAATGGCAGATGTCTGTTGAAAGGCTGTTAGTTTGTAGAACCCGTTAGGAGGCTTGGTTGCGGGTCATGAGATGAAGGAACATAAATATTTTTGTGTGACATAGGGACATCGGTATATAAACCTTCGCTACAGATATAGGCAGATAGAAACCACTGTACTTAGGGGTGGGCAATGTCAAATGTCCTGCCCAAAACCGAGCAGAGCATAATATAAGCAACTAAACAAAACAAGAGTGACGCTAATACAATGGAAACAAGTAGTAATGCAACACCGGACGGCAATAACATGTTTTATAGAAATATCAGACTTGGCCTTCTGATGTTTTTTTATAATACCAGTGACTTGCTGGCTCGCATTGAAAGAGGTTCAGGAGTAAACAAATATTTTTTATACGCAACGACACTGGTACTTATTGGAGGTAACAATCTGTTCAGGCTCAGACAAGAATATGTAAAAGCCAGTGTGGTCAGTTTTCAATTAGAAAGAACTGGCAAAAACGGTGTGTTTCAGGTTAGAGGAAGAGTAACTAAGTTTAGAATCGTTGATATGTCCATACCCGGTAAATTAATTTGCCTGGTGATCAATATGTCAACAATTTTAAAGTCCACGCTAAAAATTCGGGTTAAGATGGCAATAACCCCAACAAATATCTCCGAGCAAACTAAAAACAGTTTTTGATCTGAACGTTGCTTCGGGGACGGCCTACGACATCCAGGTCATATGGAAACATCTCAGTCTATCACAGCTAGATAGGTAAAGCCCACGTTTTTTAAACTAAGAATTGAGTTGCCACGGAACGCAAACACCGTCTAGTTTATCTCATGATTTCTACTCAATCCCTTGTAGAAGTTTTAGTTACTAGATTCCGTCTCTTAGAAAGCACTGCTCTTCTTCAGTTTAGAGAAAACTTCATAAAGAGAATTCAAGCAGTTTCCGGAAGCTTTTCCAATCGCCACAAATGTGTTTTATAATCGTGAAATAAATCCTTACATACCATACATAAGCAGGCGGCTATGGCCTTTTCATTAAAACACCAACAATAGCTACCTACAAGATACCACTTATATGGAAAACATTTTATAAAGAGAGGATGAGAATCATAGATAGGGTTAGGTCTTTCTTCCAGAAGAGGGTACTGGGCGCCGTCTTTCTCTTGTGAAGAAAGTGTAAAGAATTGGAAAAAGAAGGAATACTATAGTCTACGGTGAACACGCTATAACGAGAACAGCGGGCGCGTCGCAAGCGCCAAATATAGACTAAGGTTTCCCCAGATGCGGGCAAACGATCGAACGTCGCGCTCCGCCCTGGCAGCGGCCAAAAACTGTCAAACCGCTCTGCCGAAATGTCTCAATGTCATTATCCTGCCAGTAGCAAGCGCCAGGCCGCAACCGCAGCACCAATCCTCCTAATCATTCCACTCAATGGCCACAGGCAATGAACGGCTCATCTCCAGCCTGAAGACGACAGAAACGGAACAGTCTGCTTACTTCGGGGGGATGGGGGTACAACGAACACCAATATTTACCCACTTCATGGGGGCCCGACAAAAACTAAGGCTTTCAAGAGTTACATGGCCGTATAGCGCGAGAAAACAAGGAACAAAGACATAAGCCATTTCATTTTTATCCGCTCATTCATATGCTATTATTTTTATTAATAGCTACTTATGTTCGTTTGATGCAACGAGAGATGGAACGACCTCTTATCTAGCCCCTGAGCAACCTTCTCAGAACAGACGCTGTATGCTTTCGAGTGTACTTGCAATTACTCATAATAAAGGTATGCGCTCATCGATAAAAAAAAATACAGCCACGGGTTGTGGCACTGCGCACACTGCGGTAAGCGTGTGCTAGCCAGGGGTCATATTGCTGGCTCGATTTGCCACGAACGTACTAACATTCTAAAAGTTTTTTTAAGCGTGATACGTGTATGAAAGACGGAAATACATGGGCTGAAGAGAATGCTGCCAAGTACGCTTGTGTTGACATGTTACTGCAACACGTCAAACCTTTTACAAATTATTTACCAAAAGCATTGCTGGTGAAGATGGGCAGACTCTTGCGGCCACTTGCGATAACATCGCGCCGATAATGCAAATATATGAGAGAAATCAACTTTCCTGAAACGCAAGTTGACATGTTAGTGTCCCTCTGCAACACGCAACAGACCAGTGTCGTAGCAAAAGCAACAACAACAACTCAACAGTTCGGCACTACAACGTCAATAAGGTAACACTTCCATCGCAAGCCACCAAAACTAATGAGAAAAGAGAACAATCCAAAGAGACCAACTTGTTCGCGTAGGTGAAGAAGCTGTGGGTATATATATATATATGTGGTACCTCAATTTCAACCCCCAGATGTAATGCGTATTGCTACAGTACGAATACGCACTAATGAAATATTCATTTTCGAGATATTCCGGCTCTTTTTACAAAACAAATATCAATGAATAATAATATTTGTTATTTAGGTCATTTAGATGCACAACAAGCAATGCAGACAAATATCTATAATCGTCTTAAAGGGAGCGCAGGTTCTAGAAGTGTTGAAGTTAAAAATCAAATATGTAAATGCGTCCTTATGCTGTTTGTTTATACGTATGTCTCCTTTCAAACTGTTGTTGCGGTAATTGACTACAATATTAATCCAGAATGCTCCTAAAAACGCTTAGCTCTTGCGATAACTTGCAGCCACTGTTACGAGGGGAGTTCCCCCAGGAAAACGCGTTAAATCCGCTGTTAATTATTTATACTCCAATGATTTACATCAGACTTAAACAAATCAACGTAAATATCAATTGCTGACGACAGAGTTTTGCTTCTAAAGGGCATTGCCTTTCTATGCCGTGCCGTGCGCTTACCGCTAGTGAACACACTGTTCTCAGCTGTTATATAATTTTCTAATATTAAATGTTCAACGTACGCATTTGAAACGTATCCAACATTATATTTCCATTATTCATTCATTTATTCTATACCATGTTGGGTAAAACAATACCTAATCTATACCTACACACAAACAAACACGTTGGCAATAAATAAGCCGTAACACACATATTTACAGCGGTAAGTTACCAGAAGCATTCGCCAATCGTGATAACGAGACGAAATATATACAGTGAGTGGCGTGATACTTTGAACAGATATGCCTACAATTTTACAAACACAAGATTCACTCGGCTCATGGAATCCCACTGTGCGACACACGACGTGGTGATACCCTTGCACTGCAAATCGCGTAACAATATGGCGGTAGTCCTACCTACATCTTTTCATGAATCGGATGTCATTGCCCCAACTGTGTAAAATTCTGAATCAATTTCTGCCATTTTAACTTCGTATTCACTGATGAAACGATCGTATCCCGGTGTCGCAGGGAGATTCAGTCGCCTCTTCAGGTTCTCTACGAACAGCGGGTATCTGCCAGCAAGTACACGAGTCTATTCCGAGCTGAGCTGTGCACCCCAAGCACTCGCTTCAAAAACGCGGATTTAACTCCATCAAGGGTAGTCAGGTTAGCCGGCGTTAGCTTCGTCCAGATGACCTCTATGCCGTACGAAGCAATTGGTGCGATCTTAAAGTCGAAGAGCGCAATAGCATAATATCACTTGTAGTTTTTTGATCAAGGAACAGGCAATCAAAGCCTTCCTAACGCGTTCGGAGATATGTCTGGCATACGACCTGCCTGTAGAGGACATTGTTAGCCCGAGGTACGTAAAGTGATTAACATACGTGAGGATCTGCCCACCTAGACGAAGTTCGTCGTTCGCCGCACGACGTCCCCCGTTACAAAACTTCATAGCATGCGTTTTGCAGGTATTGATCCGGAGCCCCACATTACTGACATACTGTACCAGTGATGCAAGCGCTTGTTGTAGGTGTAGATGTCCTCGAGTCCTGGATGCTCTGCTACTCCGTCGTCTATTGTAATCGAGTTTTTCTGTAGGATGTCCATCATAACTCCGAGTATCCTGCAGGGCACCCCCAATGAGGCGAGCTTTTCCAACACTATTGATCTTGAACCTGAGTCGAACGCAGCCTTAAAGTCCACAAATACTGCGTAGAGAAATTGCCCTTTCCGCGCTAGTGTTTCTCCAATGTCTTCAAGGAGAATACTGCAGGCTGTCAGGGTACTTTTAGAAGCGCGAAAACCTTGTGTGCTGCTCTTCGGGAATAGCTCCCTTGTACTCCAGGTATGTAGTCAGCCGCAGAGAAAGCAGTTTTGAGAAGAACTTATACACACAACTTTTCTTTGCGATCCCTTTCCATGCCGAAGGGTCATGCAGACTTCCTTTACCTTTAGGTATTACAGTTAGCAAACAATCGTGCCACCCGTCTGTTACCCGACCCGCTCTGATGCACGCGTTGAACAAAGCGGTCCAGAACGGCACCAGTACGATTGACTGTTGGAGATGTTCGTTACGTACACCGTCGGGGCCTGCCGCTTTGTTCATCGGCAGTCAATTAATACGCTCTACGACTTCACGAATGGATACGTCATTTGCCAGTTCTTGCTGCCACTGGGAGTCCTCTTGTGACCATGCGAAGTATCTTGGGAGCGTTTGGGAAATAGCTAAAATGTCTAATACGAAAATCCGGTTCAATCGTACAAGTCTTTCTGAGAGGTGCGTTCCCTCGGAGCCAGAGGTAGGGTGCCCTCTCTGTGCGTCGCAATAACACCTCTTCTGCTCTTTTTTCAAAATTATGTTCTGCATTTCGCAGAACTTGCCTATAAACGCTTTTTAGCCGCACACGCTCTGTCAAATCTGCGTTGGCATTCTGGGTATCCAACAAAACGCGTTTGGCTGTTGTGCAATCGATTGTCCACCAGTCTCTGCCCTTTTTCTTGATGACGGGTATCACGCTTGACGTTACGACAGCTGTAAGGAATTCACTGTAGCAGTCGATGTCGGGTTAGTCAGGGCACGGCATTACCGTAGGTAATTGCCTGCAGAGTTTGTAGAGATCAATCTTCTTTCCCAATGACCGGCGACGTGGGGCTCCTGCCATATCGTCAGAGAGATAGATGTCCACACCGATGGGGAAGTGCCATAAGACATCGCCTCCTTCTTTCAGCTGATGCCTATCGTGCAAAAAATGCACCCGGGTCAATGGGAGGTTCGTTGAGATGACGTCGATCGTCGAGCATCCCATTGGTCCACTAGAGGTAACTCGACCCGACTTACTTGCAATCCATAACCCGTAGTCATTGAGCGAGTCCACCAGCGCCGCTGTCTATCCGTCGTTAGATCTATCTAGTCGAGCGTTGAAATCGCCGGCGACGATAGTGGGTTTGTTGAGCTCGACCAGATCCAGACAACGGGTTAGCTTCTCTATAAAATCGGAGGTGTTCTCTGATCCACTTGGACGTACATACATCGCTATAATATTCATCATGTCACTCTTTAACACGCATTTATCGGCTGCCAGGAGCGAAGTCATATTTCCGACACGTTCATTATATAAAATTGAAACCCCTCCACTTGGACGGCCAACGTCACTTAGTCTCATGGCTGGGCAGCTGCTGATATAAAAATTTGGTATGTAAATATCGCCGGTGGCCCATGTCTCCACAAGAATGAGAACGTCAATCCCGGCGAGGCTCGCTGGGGGCAGCAACCGTAAAGTGGATTCAATTCCCTCTGAATTCCACTCCACCAGCCTTAGTAAGGCTGGTGGAGTCTGTTCGTACGCCTGCCGGAGGACGCGGGCAATGAAGTCGTTTGAAGTTCGGTTTGTGAGGAATGGGACTCTTGTATTCTCCCTTCTGTTGAGGTTGTTGGACCCGGTTGTCTGTCTGGTTCCACCGTTTTCAGCGCCTGCCCGTGCGATGATTCTGTCTGTACAGGGAAAGAGTTCTGGGTTGGCTCGGTGTCCGGCTCTGTTGCCATGCGTGATGTGCTGGCTGCTGACGACGATGAGTCGTGTTGGAGTCGCGGTTGAGTCGTTTCGAATGTACATCTTTCTTCTCGGGCTGAATAGCGTTCTTTATTTTTATTGGCAACGAAGGACCCTTCTGTAGCGGTTGAACTTTCACTTCTAAAAAAATATTTCCATTATATCTCTCTGTAATACATGCAGACTGGCTCCTTCCCCCCCAGAATAACAAGAGGATTTATGCGCTTGGCGTTCGTGCCATAGGTTCTAAGGCTCATTGCGAGCATTGAGATATATTCTGCACCGAAGAAATATATTTGTTTTTAAAAAATATGCCAGAAAGTCAGGTTTTTGCTTCTATTTACATGTCTAATTGTGATCACTGAGCCTAGAAGACCTCTTATAGACACTCCGCACCGATCACAGCACTTGTAATTTCAATAAAACATCGCGTCATTTGTGGACTCGATCCGATGTGAGCACTGCTAGAAATGAACCGCCAGCAGGCTTCTACAAAGTCTTGTACTTTTAAAAATATATATCTCAACGCGCGATCGCTTGCAAACTAGGAAAGATCTATGTCCTGATGTACTGCCTAATGCCAGTTGTTATCCGAGCCTTAGAGTCCTTGAACGGTAATTATCTTTTGTATCATGAGGTTCGAAGTTCCAGAGAGAGAGGCGTTTGTATTCTGGTACGGAATGTCCTGTATTTTTCTCTGGTATACATAGATAGCCTAAGTGAGCTTCTGGCTAGACGACATTTATCTAGGGCTGACAGCACGCACGAGCCTCGTTGTTAAAGAAGAGTTAACTCAGCTTTCCAATAAGCTGACACCCGCATCCGTCTCACTCGCGTAACCACGACGTCTTCTAATATGCTTAGCCATTTAATAACTTCTGATTTTTTTGTCCGGCGCTACAAACTCATGCTGCATTAATTGACATTGTTAACAAATCACTGCAATTTAGCCTCAGGTTTTCGTCAGTCAAAATATCAATGAATAATTTAGGGCTAAAGTTTTAAAAAACCAAAACCTTTTTGGCTTTCCTAAATTAATGCAATGAGTATAATGCATTCCGTGCAAACTTTAAATTGGAATCGACACAGATTGAAAAACCTTTTTCGATTGGTATGCCTACTTATAGCATATGCATGTGATGTTTTTATCCACTATTGTCACATGCGTATCGAAATGTTTGTACCATGCTTGTCTATAACGGCAGAGTATCAGTCATTGAATAGTAATAATAACTATATAAAAAGGCCAACTTCACTAGTAGATCGTCATTTCAGCGAACGCACTGCTGCTAGCCTGCAAAGACTACTCTTCGCTTATGAATACCAAAGGAGTTTCGACTTTACCGACTTGCGTGAATTCTTGTTATGTACACAAACGGCTAAAAGGATACCGGTCTATCTCCTCAATTACAAAAGTAACCAGGCTAGATGTCCCCTGCGAGAATGACCACATAAAAAAAACTTCACAATGCCATAAATTTCATTTATTATAAACTCAACTGCATTTCTTAAAGTATATACAATACGAAAGACGCTATATAGGATGCTAGCAGTCGTCCTTCGTTGGAAGATAGTGCAGATATCGCTAAGGCGTCTGAGTTCAATGCACGGTATTCAGGGCAAGCCTACGAGGAGAACCAACATCGGCGTCGACTACATAATTGATGAACACCTGGAGTGGAACACAAGAAATATAGAGGTCAAGGCGTCCAATCTCGGACGAGGCTTCGTCAATCTTTCTCTGTCAGTTCCGCAAAAGTGCATCGGTGACCTCTGCCCGAGTCTGATTGTTCCCACTGCCGGTCCACGCCCGGGAAGCAGGTATATGAAGCGACCCTTTGAGGAACACAGGGATCCGCTTCAAATATGTGGTAATACATCTCTACCGCTGAGCAAAGTTTGCCTGCGAGAGTAACGTCGCATTGGCACAATATTTAGCTCAAAAAGTTGCACAGCAGCATGGATTTATAGTCGCCAAACGTCTTTGGCTTTCAAATACATGAAACAAATTACCGCTTGGTACTTGCCACCGATATGCTGTGCCCAGCAAGTGCCCATTCAATGTAGCCTAAAGCCCAGGCATGAGAAAAAGTTTACGAACACTAACTTTTGACTTCCGCAGACAATTTTTCTTCGGCTACCAGTCGACCCCCGCGGCGAAACTTCGGTTACTATTTATTAGATGTGATAAACCCCGGTGCGTAGATCTCGAGCCAGGCCTAGGTTTGTTCGGCTTTATGAAACGGCGCCGAATCTTGCGGAAACGTAAGACGTCGATGTTTGAAATACTCTCTGGTCCAAGCAATAGGTGAGCCTTTCAAATTCGTTCGATCTTGGTGTAGCCACGTCCGGAAGCGTCACGGACGAGATGGACATTTGTTTTTGCTGCAAGTAACCTCTTTTTGCCTATACGCGAGATTATGAACTTTCTCTATCTTGTAGGCCTTTACCTTAAGATAAATCCGCATGAGTCGCATAACGCTGCTGCTTGCAATTTTTAGTTTACAAATAAAACACGGTCAATCTTCGTAGCGTTTTGCTTCAGATTGCTCTTCAATGGGGCTTGCACATTTCTGATATTTTCTCGGCGAGTTGCAGTGGGTTTTAGTCCATCGTTGTGCCACACAGCCACTGAACTTCTATCCTTGCATTGTTTAATGGTACATAATACAAACTTTGTAGACTTTAAAATGCTGTATCTCGTTTATAATGTTCTCTATTAATGCACACTTGCTTACTAAGTGGAGTGCTACCACACTACTAGACTGTGCCAACGTTTTTTATAATGAAAACTAAACATTTTTTTATTAAATAATAGTTTTATTCAATATACTTTCCCAGAAGTTCAATACAGCTTTCGCCACCGAGATTTCAGAGCTTTTATACCACCTGAGAATAATGCTGTGTCTATAGACTGAAAAAGGCATTGCAAAGCAATCTTAACTTCTTTTTTGCTAGAAAAACGCTTTCTATAAAGGCTATCTTTTAAATTTCCCAAAAGGAAAATCTCAGCGGGGCAGGTCCAAAGAATAGGAAGGCCAATCAAAAAGTGCGAACCTCAATTCGGTCACTTTTCCCAAAGCTACTATGCCAATGCGCGACTTTTGTGCAGGAGCATTGTCCTGGTTAAACAGGACAATTAACCTTCAGGCGATGCGTTCCCGTTCCAGTACCGGAGGAAGCGTCAGCATTCGCTCAATTCTAAGTATTATTAATTATAAAAACTTACTGAAAAAAGCACATTATAAAAACTTTTAAATTACCTAGAGTGTCGCTTCATTTCCACGATTTCTACAATTACGAACCCAGTGAAGTTGCCACGAGGCGATAAGAATCAGTGACGGGACAAATCAACGCGCGCGGCGAAAAAGCTCGTTCATTCAAGTTAGCGCGGAAAGCTTCGAAAAATTGGAGTCGCCTAGCCCGGTTAACCCAACAGTAAATAATAAGTAAGTGACCAATAAATATCACCTGACTTGAAAAATGCTATCGGCTGTTACTGACGGACACATTCTTTCCAGACTCTATCCGATGAGCGAACGTGAGACGTTTTTGTAGAATAATTGAGTTTTATTTTTACTTGCTTGAATAGAAATTGGCGATTCCAGGCCTAATTTTCGTCTTGCGTTAATATTTCGATCTTCAAAAAAAGAACGCATTGAAAATGGGATACCTATTGCCTGGAGTACCATAGCTTGTATTATATCTGAACGGTTATTGAACATCTTAGAAACCTATTACTTTATTTTAACCTACCTATTACTTGCAGTTGACAAAGTGGGCATCAATCAACATGTATCAGTTTACCAGGCATTTTAATAAGGTCGCGTTTTAAGTCAACTCCTCATTCGATTTGGTTGATTCTGCTGAGTAATCGTAAACATTGTTCTTGCTCTCGTTCAAGCCTACTTGTCCAGCCGCTCTAATAGTGTACAAATAAATAGCACTCTGAGCCTCGTCTGTTCAAGGTATTTGTATCGGATCTTATGCCATTTACATCTAAGCGAGTAACCTACAAACGCTCTGCCAATAATTCGAAAATGTCTGCTTCAGTAAATGAACCGGATGATGTTGACAGGCTCAATTAGCCGCAACCGTTGTTTGTGGGTGGTGCAAAGAAGACGAAACGTTAGTTTCGGAATCAAAATGCCACGCTGCAGCCTAAGTTGTTTACGGTTCAGCATTTTCCTTGGTGGGATTTTATCGTAATTAACATATACATAACGTAATTTGATAACGTAATTTTAGTTTATGTAATATCTATTTTAAAGTGCTTCAGACGATTTTACGTGAATCTGTACATAACCCTCATTGTAATATACTGCAGCCGAGTATACATTTATTTTAGAATAAAAAATATCAATACAGTCGACGGCCTACAAAAGCGCTTTTTTCACGGACACTCGCACTACGTTATTATATATTGTATGACTCTACCAATACCCTGTATCAATGATTAGCATGCTGTTACCGATATCAAAATGTATAATAAACTATGTGAACAAGATATCTCTGCCTGTTTATTGGCGGCAATGGCTAGCTTTTCTTTTTTTGAGATAAGGTCAACTTTTACTTTAATCGATTTGTGAATAAGTAACATTTTCTGGGGGCTCTGAATCCTTAAATCTAAAATAATCTTCAAACAAGCACAATACCTACAGAACGTTAATGTTTTGGGGTAGTATTGTTATCGGCCTTTACGTCTTTTAAAACGACCGCAGAAATACTGTAACCATTAACATAACAAACATTTCTCAGACAGAGAAAGATCTCCTCACTAGGAGACATTGGCCGTGCAACAACGTTCTCGCATTTGAACCCTTTAGACCTCATCTAATGGGGTTCTGTAAATGACTGCGTTTTTAGAGATGCCCCCGAATTAAACTTTGAGCTGAAAGACGCATTCACAAAGTGAACGCCGAAATAGACCACAACATCTGCATGTAGCAAGTGCACTAGAGAAAAAAACTCGTGACAACAATTTCATTTTGGTTTGTAGATGACTCAACTATGGCAAACATTGGACAAACGATTTCATTCACCACCCAATGGTACCACTGCCAGAGTTCGGGCACGATCGCGACCTTTTCTACGACTACCTCTACTAACTTGTTGTAATCTATCCTCCGGCAGGGAAGTTTATATCGGCGCCAATACCGGTCATGCTCTCCTTTCTCCCTTCCTCCCCCCCTTGGCTCGTACGCTCTCTCTTTTAATCTCTAGCTTCTTCACCCTTCCCCCTTCCCTCGACTGTTTGCCTTTCATAGTCAGAGAATGACGTGCACTAATTCGAAACGACAAAAGATAGATATTATTACGATGAACCGTAGTAGACAGTATACCATTTCAAATGTTACTATTAGTTTAAGCTATAGGTTTATAAGCACTAATTAGTAGATAGAAAATAGCTGATCTATTTTCTGTCCGAACAGGTGATCGCCCAATGCCCTACGCTGTCTAATAATAGAGGCAAAGGCAAAGCATGTCAAAGCGACTACATACGAAGCGCATGAATAAAAGCCCGCTACGTTTATTAAATGTGATTGATTTGTAGTAGAAGTAGTTGACCTGCCATGGTGAACGTAAATAAATGCCAAATATATGCGTTCATAACCCCGAACCGAGATGGAGTGTCCCCGACCATTTGCGCTCAAAACGTTGGGCTGGGCGCTCCCGGGTCTGATCGTATGGCTACGGGAATAATCATCAGAGCGGCAGGGCGCCTCGCGCTTGCCGTAGAGTCTCTAGCCGGTTCTCTTTGCGCATGGGCACATCGACGTATTTTAGGCCGGCGTCCCAGTTAGGCGTCAAATCGACGTCCAGATGCGCGACAATTGTCTGGGCGGAAGATGCCCGCAGAAAGAACGGTGAGTTATCTCGGTACGCAGACAACGCCGCACAAACCTCGATGGTATGCGCGGCATCATCGCCTAGCACCACGACGCCGCAGAAAGTGCATATGCCGTTCGTTGCCTTGCCGATCTTCAATACGCACACCTGGAACTGGCCATGCCCGCTCAGCGTTTGGCTCAGCTTAGTAAATAGTATGTCATTGCTTCCAGTGCCTTACACCGTTTGCGCAAGTCCTTGATGGTGGAGCGTGTCTAATCTCCGGCAGGCGAGTTGGTGCACATCACGGCTCAGGCGCTGAGTTGGCATCTCGTCGTACACGGCCTCTGTCGATATACAATCTTCTAAAAGTAGCCACCAAATATATATATATATATATATATATATATATATATATATATATATATATATATATATATATATATATATATATATATATATGTATATATATATATATATATATATATATATATATATATATATATACCCACCAATTGCTGCTTTGGAGTTCGTGTGATAATCATTAACCACTGTAATACCATTGTGCGTAAAGTGCTTATACAGAGCACTCCTTAGATTTTGTCGAGAGTAATTATCTGCTTTATTGTTTGATTCATCTTTTTTTCAACCATTTGTATTTACCGAGAACTTAAGCATTGTGAAATGCAGTTCCGTGAATAAACCACGTTTGAAATTGAAAAAAAAAAAAAAAAAAAAAATATATATATATATATATATATATATATATATATATATATATATATATAGCCATACAACACTAGGGCACGAATAATATCGACCTAACGTAACCTAATTAAACAGTGAGATTTCCATATTGATACTGTGGGCGCCGTGTTTTTTTATGCAAAGTAAGTTTGTCTATACGAGGTGTGTTCAAAAAGTATCGCGACGTTTGTGTGTTTTCAAAAATTATTCATTTATTCGTGAATATCTATTTTGTCCCCTTCAAAGTAATCCCCATGAGATAATATACACTTGTGCCAACGGTTTTTCCAATCTTCGAAGCACTTCAAAAAACCATTTTTTTTTTATCTTGTTCAGCTCCTCCCTCGATGCCGTCTTTATCTCGTCAAGCGTAGCGTAACGTCGTCCTTTCATGGGCCTCTTCAGTTTAGGGAACAAGAAAAAGTCACAGGGGGCCAGATCTGGGGAATACGGTGGCTGCGGCATCATTAGAGTGTTGTTTTTGGCCAAAAACTCGCGCACAAGCAACGATGTGTAAGCAGGGGCGTTATCGTGGTGCAAAAGCCAATTTTTGTTCTTCCACAAATCCGGGCGTTTCTGGCGGATTGCTTCGCGCAAATTGCGCATAACTTGCAGGTAATATTCCTTATTGACCGTTCTACCCTGTGGCAAGAACTCATGATGCACCACGCCCCTGCAATCGAAGAAAACTGTCAGCAAAACTTTCACATTCGACCGAACTTGGCGCGCTTTTTTCGGTCTTGGTTCGTGCGGCAGCTTCCATTGAGATGATTGAGCTTTGGTTTCCACGTCATAACCATAAACCCACGATTCGTCACCAGTTATGACCCTCTGGAGCAAATTTGGGTCGTCGCGGACAGAGTCCAACATCTCATTAGCAATGTTCATGCGATGCTGTTTTTGGTCGCAATTGAGCAATTTTGGTACGAATTTCGCGGCGACCCGTCTCATGCCCAAATCATTGATAAAAATCGAATGGCACGAGCCAATCGATATGTTTAGGTCCTCAGCAACTTCTCTAACGGTGATTCGACGATTGGCCAATACCATTTTCTCCACTTCATTAATTTTTTCGTCTGTTGTTGAAGTGCTCGGGCGTCCGGCACGCTCTTCGTCGTTCACATCTTCTCGGCCTTCTGAGAACATTTTGTACCACCGATAAACGTTGCTTCGGTCCAAGGTAGCTTCTCCGTATGCCACAGTCAACATTCGGAATGCATCCGCGCACTTAATTTCGTTTTTCACACAAAATTTGATACAGGTTCTTTGATCCATTTTTTTGAATAGGTAAAAATCGAAGACGATCCAAAACACGTGCAAGCAAAGCAGCTGTCAACAATTAAGTGAACATTCAAAATGGCCGAGCTTGTCGGCATAAGTGAGAGACATGAGTACCAACATAACGCCACAAAAAATCGAAATTCGAATATACGTAACCCGCGAAAATTCAAATCGCGATACTTTTTGAACATACCTCGTATAACACCACACATCAGCAAGATGTACTGCAGTGCACTTATCAAAACAGATCCATGCATGCAGAAAAATGCAATATCAACTATGTAGGAGAGTATTAATGCGTCGCTGGCGCCCAGGCCTCGGCGCGCAAACGTCTATTGTTTGAGAGTCTGCGGCCATAATGTTGGTTTAAAAGTTCTTCCGTTAAAAAAACATGTGCCTTCTTCAGTGAATGACATATCAGACGTATCGTGCCTTAGCAATGTAAACGTGTGATGAAAAAGTAATAACTAAATTATATCTTACGCACTGCATTGCACATTTGATTAGAATATAACCTGTATAGGTTTCATGGAGTATTTTACTGCCTCGCTCTTCTTTATCATGCATGATCCTTTTTCAGAAAAAAAACATTATTTAGCACGAGTCGTATAGTTCGTGAGTCACTTTATTTGGCATCAAGTATCTCTGAAGCTGTTGCCGTCCTGAACTTGTTTTAAGTTGTTATGGGCTGCGTTAAGGCCTTTGACAAAGCTGTCATCTGCTAATTGAATCATGTCAACGAAGGAAAATGCGGGTGGGTCTTTCCTAAGTGTAACAGCCATTTTTTTGTTAGTAGAACATCTTAGAGGTAGTCGGGGAGCGTGATATCTTATAAGTTGAGCTGAATCTGAGAGCTTCGCTAAGCTGCGTCCCGTTTACTCTGCTCCTTGCTGATCTGGAATCCCAAAAAGCCGTGGTGGTGACGTGTGCAGAATATATCGCAATGCCATCAAGCGAATATCTTATATGAGAAGCGTTGCTTTTGTCGAAGGGGCTTGGGATAAACACGAGGGAGACCAAAACCGTTAAACTCAGGCGAGGAGGTCGATTGACTAGCAGTGCCGTTATACTTTGCCGCAGCCAACCGCCCGAGCTTGTTGTTACCCTTTCCCCTACCTTGGCTTATTACACGGCGTTCACAACAGATGATTTGTGTTCGAGTTCTATTTTCTGAGCAGTGAGGCTTTTCATGCTCTAGATTGCTCCGGGGTTGAAGTATGGTTTCGAGCCACTCAAGCGAATTTCAACCAGTTTAGGGGGGGGCATTTTTCATCATACATGAAGCGAGTACTTGATTTGTCGATGCAAGCGAGGAGCCGCTTTGTGTATCTCACACTGTCAGGTTGTCCACCAGCTTCTGAAATGATCCCACGTAAGTTAAAGATGCCACAATACTCTACGAATGATTTTATTGAAATAAGAAGCTAAAGTCGAACAGACCAGACGAAAGATAGGGGATTTTGACGTATTCAGTGCTTTTCACCTTTGATTTGATCCTGCATATGACAGCCACTACGATACACCAGGTGCATGGTCACCACTATCTGGGCCACTACCATTATCTTCAACCGCCGCCTTTCAAGTGGGGTATGAGTCGCGCATCTGCCGGTTCTGCCTGCAGAGGTGTGCCAAGTACTATGCAACGTTGCTCGTCCGAAGAATAAACCCAGGATTATAATGATACACTTATTAATGAAGTCTATATAAAACCTAATTGGAGTGGAACAAACTGAACTCAAGTAAATAGTATACCACATGCCAAATGGCTACGCATTGGTAAAATGATTATAACCTACTATGTTAGATCGGCTCTTGTTCTCCGCATTGCACACTGTTCTTCTGCCACTTTTTGGATTGATAGGCTCTCTCTATGCTTTGTTTATGTGCACACAAGGCGCTGTTATGTAAAGTGATAAATACTTCACTCGCGTCAGTTTGCAAGCCCGTGGTGATCACAGTTATGTTTAGGGTATTTTTGTAAAGTAGGCCGCTTTTAATTCGTTATAGCAATACAGGCCTACGTCAGCTGAAATCCATATGTGTGTAACCTAAGTGTGATTCATTTAGGAAAGTCAGGCTGTCGTCGTAGTTTAACTCAGGAATTGTTAGATTTTCGGGATTTTTCTGTTTAGAAGCGTCTTGAAAAACTTGAAAGCCAGATTAGTTTTAGAACGCCTAAAATAATATACATTTAGTCTTATTAGCTATAGTGAATTCTATATGCATAATAAATGCGTATATTGGCCAATTTTCGCACACACAAGGTGGCTTTCGAATCTCATTTAAACGACTCGGAACATGACGGGGCACCCCAACATCTTGCATTACGGTGACATCTAAGCATGCAAGGCGGTGCTCTTGTAACTTCCGGTTTTCTTCCTAATTATATATTATACATTTTTAGTCATTTGTGTTTTCTTGTTTGTTGTTTTATTGTTTGTTAATTTGCCAGGCCACGTCATGTTACAGACAATTGTCATTTTGATTCACGCGTGAATAGTCTTGCTGACGTACATGGTTAAATCTTTCGAGGCAGAAAGCGGCGGCACTTTAATAGGACAAACAAACAATGTTGCCAGACGCGGCGCAACCAGTCGAACAGTTATGAGCGACGACGAAACTTCTAAAGGGATAATTCCTTTAAAAAACCTTAACCGCCAAACGAGCCACACATGCTTTGTCTAATTTGACAATGAAACTCAGGCGGTGTAATATCTTGCCATCTTCTAAACATAGCTCTCAGAGCGCACCAAGAAAATCCATTCTAGAAGAATAGCTCGCATACGTTGTAATGGGTTCAGTAGATTAGGATGACACGTCATCGTGTCACAAGACACAAGTACCTAACTGAGGCTGCGACCAGTTTCTGCAAATATATATTGCGCTGACTTGGAATGCTTACCAGTCCCGGCGGATGTCGAGACGGCATGACTGTTGCTGTGCAAGAGCTTACCACTAAGCCAAAGGTGGTCTCGAGAGCGTCAACAACATTCGGCCCGTTTATAAGCGCAGTCTGGATAACCAGCTTAGTATGAACAAGGGGTGCAAGCGGGAAAGTACTAGATACGATGTTAGACAGAGGGGGGTTTACTCACATACATGACGACACTCGGTTCAATTGGCTTTACAGCCCGGGAACCGTGACGTGACACAGGGTAACTCTGGTGCAGTTTCGTTGTCCCGTGGTCCTAGCTAATCCCTTTATTATCCATCATTAACCATTTACTTGTATCTGTCTGCAACTCGTCCATTGTACGTTGTTCGACTGGACACCTACTTAATTCCTGCACTCCGCGCTCATGAATTCTGCACTACTTCTATAGTGTCGCTTAATGGGTACCGAAGTTCCAATTGAGCATAGAGTGCCAGCATTGTGAGTGCGTGGGTGATTGCTATTGCTAACAGCGAGTATTTTCTTAAACTAGGCGTCCCAGCGCTGACGAGAGGATCTGGAAAGATGCAGACGTCTTGGGAAATACTACACCAAGGTTAACAGCTTTCATTATGCCTGAATACGGACAGATTGGCAATTTAATCCATCACAAAGTAGGTAGGAATTATTATAATTATAGGAGCAGTTATCAGAACAATTGTCGAGTGCAACCGTCATAGTCGGCCCGAATACATAAAAGACACTCTTCACAACAACATGCGGCAGCCTCCGCTTGTACTACATTGCGAAATAGCAATACGGCTTCTAGTTATAAAGTAATACAAGTTTTGTTAATGTATTTCATTTTTATTTAGTAGCGCTCTTTGCTTGTTATGGCGCTTCTTTTCTATACGTGGAATCAAAATTGTCAAACAAAGTCCGAAGGACGTCCGTTGTTACTACAGAAAACGTATGCCGTTGCGCATGATTCAAAATGAATAATAATATTATCGTATATTCGTTTTAAAAAGGTGTCGGCTTGATGTGACGGATGTTTTTAATTTAAATCTTCGCGATTTTTTTCAAGTTGCCAGATTCAGCACAGTTTTTTCAAGCTCTATCGCGCCTGTATTAAATTGCCATAAGGCCTTGTTTTTCTAGATATCCAGAAATTGAGTTCGTTCCATGATGCTTCCTACCTACATGGTTTGCAGTGCACCGGGTATATTTGTATGAAAGTTATGTACAAAATGTTATAACAGGTTCAACTCTTATATTGACCAATTATGTCCCCGGAACTTTCCATTTCGCTCTTATTGAGCGTCAACCATTGTACTTCTCCTACGTCTGAAGTAGTGGTTGGCTAGAATGCTAAATAAATTTAGTAACTCTTTATTATGGAATCAAATCAAATGTTTGACAGATAAATCATTGTATTTTTGCAGTATTCTCAGTATAATTTATATTTACGGTTAACGCATGGCATAACGTCATATACCCTAGTTTACTTTATTACCACAGCTTTGTATCAGTGTTCGAGCCTCAAGCTATAAAACAACATATTTGTAGAACCTTTGCCATCTAACCACATATCGTATGAACAACGTTTAAAGGGGTTTCCGTATAAGGCTATGCGTCTGCATATGCGTCTTCGAGCTGTACAGAATTTGCTTACTGTTTAGAAATATCAGCGATCCGTCAACAGCCCGTTCTATCAAGCCGATAGTACATCACTCCGATGATGCCTGTTAGCAAGAGCACACTCACAACTGGAACTGCAATAAGTGGCCACACAGCCGGCAAGCTGAATTTGGTCGGTGGGCAGTTCAGTTCGTCCGATGCCACCGAATCTCCACAGTTGTTGAATTTATTGCAGCGTAGACGCGCGTCGATGCAGCGGTGGTTGGCGCAACGGTGCCACACCACGCTGGCGTCGGGTCGCCTCGGGTCGGTGACACTGGGACACTCGTTTGAGACTGGATCAACTTGCCTGAAAGCGGTGACCACCATCTTGAAGTTGCTCTCGCGAAGGCTGATTGCACTGAGGGCCGGGTCCGAGTTATTGGTCGTGTTCCACACGACGTCGATGTCGAAGTCCAGCGACTCGAACTCCGACTGTTGCAGGTTGGCGAGTGAGCCACACAGTGTCACCTGCACATCGGCGGCGTCGGTAGCGTTTGTGTGTGCTTTGCGCACGCCGTAGATGCTGAGCGAATGATAGCAGCTGCCATCGGCGGCTCGCTGAATGGCCAGCTGATTTAGCTTGATGTAGAGCCGGGTCCTACCCGCTCTCGTACGGCCGGACTCGGTTTCGATCGTCTGCGTGACAACGCACGGGAACGGAAACGTTCTCGGGTTTTTCCGAAGCAATAGCGATGCGGCTCGTCCGCCAACGATATGAGGCGCAGGCGGATTTCGGCCACAAAGGCGGTCGATATCACGCTGATGCACCGAATCGCCGCGTACAAATGATACCGTCATAGCCATAACAGCGACAACGACAACGACAGCCGGACACCACTTCCGCAACAACAACAACAACAACAACGACGACAACAACAACGACAGCAACGAAGACGGCGACGACGACGACGACGACGATAACAACACAAGGCGCTCGGATAAACCACTACTTCTGTGGGTTCTGTTTCTGGCGGTGTACTTCATTGCTGCTTCATTCGATCTTCGTCCTGCTATCATCATCATCATCATAGACACCATTGTTCTCATCATCACTATTGTCCTCATCATCACCGTCGCCATCATCGCCGGCCCCTGGCCAACACAATAGCCGTCCTTGTTCAGCGGGCTTGATTAATCTTCTTGACGTCGACATACATGAATGTAGTGGATCCGTGCAGCTGAGCTACAACACCTCTCGACGGACGAACATTCACTGCCCTATGGCGGTGGTGATGCTGCGGCAGTTGCTGCTGATGATGATTAGAGTAGTCGTTATACGCGATTTTCTGTTGTAACGACTCACTGGAGGCCACCGGAACGGAATCTATCCGACACAATATTACATACACGCAGACGCATACAAGCACAAATATAGACACCCTACCACACACCCACCCACCCACCCACGAACAGTGCATCAACCAAGTAACAGAGAGAGATGGATTAGATGACAGATAGATGGCGCAGCGTTTCAGCTATGACCAGCTCTCCTCTACGTCGATCTACCACTAAACGACGCAGGCCATCCATCCACGTAGAGTGAACGTTGCGGATGGCCGTGTTGTTAGAAAATAACTATATACATACCATATATCAGGTGCAATCAATAAATGATGTTATAGAATAGAACGAACGAGAACAACACGAAAGCCGCACGTCGTAGCAGCGTTTTAATACTAGCAATGGTCTCAACAATGGTGTGACAGCAATGTCCGTCTTGTCAAAGGACGAATCAAATTAGACAGGCAATGGCAACCAGGAGACCAGCCGGGAGCGTCTTTTTCAGCGCCGTAGACAGCTAACCGTCATCCGCCATGATCACCACGACACAATAGCTATTGCAAACACATTGCTTTGTGATCTGCTATTATGGGGTGGTGTCACAAAGCTATAAAATATGTCCACTAGCAACAGTGACACGGAACAGTGACGCCTGTCCTAGCCTAATATTGTTTCTAATACCTTGTTTTCTACTCTGTCAGATTAGCAAGGTGACGCCCAGACGCCCGCTGTTCGTCTGACCCTCGTATATTCACCTATGTACAATATATATATATATATATATATATATACAGAGGTTTAGTTTGTAGTGTGTAGCTGCTTAGGGCTAGTGTCGTAGATACTAACGAGCTCGTGCTCGTTACCTTAGAAACTCAGGTTGCTTAAACGCACTGATGATCAAATATTTGTGATATATTTATATATATATATATATATATATATATATATATATATATACTTTTGTGGTAGTTGCATGCTGTTATGTAATTTGCGGTTAACTGTGTTACCCTCATCGGGTGTAAAGAAACTGGCATGCTGCTACCCGCTTTTGAGCCAATCGAATAGAACAGATCATAAATTTACATCCACTAGTGCGAAGCTTGGGCTTAACTAATATTTGTTTTTCAAAATTGCCAGGATTGACCTTATGTCTACTTGTAAGTGCCATTTTTGTCCTATCCTTGTGAATACCGACGTTTACATACGCCATACTAGATCCCCACCTACCTGCTATGTGCGTATGGGTTCCTCACCGTTTGGGAGCGGCGTGCGCTAATGAAATATATGCGACTGGTGAAAAAAGCACAAAGCACAAAGCAGACAACAAACGATGGATACATGTACAAATATAAATACGTATGCCTACTCTGTAAGCCTACTTTTGAGAGGCTTTTTCTGACACGACACCAGCCGTTTTTTTTGCCGCGTTACGTGTAGCGCTGCATTTGCAGTTTTATGGTATCAAGTCAAATAACCTAAGTTTACGCCCCATCATGAGTTAAATAGTAAAATGAATTTTACCTTAGTAGTCAATATTTGATTATACTGAACTGTGTGTTCTACACAAAGCTCAAACGTAGCTTGCCTGCACGGTAGATCACAGAGCGGACGCACACACGAACTCAACTTACTAGGCTGCACGCAAGCTTTTGTCGCATACCACATTTTTCCACAAACAGCCTTGTTTGGGTGACAATAAAGGTGCATTCACATCCGTCTTGTAAAGTTACGTACTTTTCTTAGGTTCCTAAAGACTTGATTAAGCTAGAAAAAGTCAACAAATAACTAGCATCTGCATATATTGGTACGTTGATTGCGCCTAAATCAAAGCACCGAGTGTTACAAAGTGAACGTAGGTACGCACTATCTAAACGGTATTGTATTCACTTAAATATAATGCGAACCTAGCATCGAGTGACCTAAAACGGATAGCACATGGCATATAGTATCTAAATAGTCCGCTTGCTTCATACATGGCGAGGCTGTTCACGTAAGTCAAGCTTGTCGTTAGAGAAAATGACGGCTTGAAAACATTCACCAAAATCATCCAGCCATGAGCTAAGTCTCCAGGTAGGTGAACACAGCGTGATTGCACTAAACTTGCGTGTTCAAATTATCGCTAGACTATATTTCGGTGGATGAGTGAGTGAGATCACCGACGGACTCCACGACACCTGCTATGCTCGTTCCAGAATGCTCTTCCTTAAAATCAACAACAGTTCGACCACAACAACGACAACAGCACAGCACCAAGGCGCGATATCGACAACAACAACAACAACGCCAGCAATAGAGGACAAAGGAGGCACAATAGTGGACTGCCTGCGTGGCATTTACTCACTCTACATACGCAACACTGGCCCATCTATCTGCTCACAGGCATGCGCAAACACAATGACCAAACGTCTAATCCTCTCAATGTGTGATTCACGCTAGAAAGCTGTTGCCGATATGGAAATACCCCGCTGAGCCTATACAAGGACCTTTCGAGAGCAAGCCAGTTTTTGTGTTCAGTTTGCTGCACAAGTCACTGTCATAATTGGATCTCATTGAGCACAAGCAAGATCATATAACAGGCAGGCGACTTATCGTAGCAACACCAACGTTAAGATAAGTTAAACGTTCAGCTGTACCTACAAGAACGTGTAGTCTTAACCGCATATCGTATGTATTGTAATGATTTTGAAGTTAGTTGTCAAACAAGGTGCCTGATTTCCATGCCTAGCTCTTTCGAGCTCTATAGCGGATTTTTTCAGCTACTGCTCGCTGTTAGCTAGCAGAATAAAATGTCAGTCTGAGCGATGAAGCTGTTGAATGCGCCTCCGTCGGCTTTGCACAACGCAATAACTTTAGTTCGCTTCTGTTCACAATTTTGCTAAGCAGAATGTATGGTAGACTCTGTAGGCCGACAATTTGGCACTGCAGTCCCGGCCTCGATCTTACTGGTAACGTATATATATATATAGTCTTCCAGAATTCGCCCAACAAACTCTAAGGTCTAGTACAACCCAGTGAACATTTTTTTTTCAATGAAACAAGGTTCGGAACTGCATTCTAAAAAAGAAACAGTAATTGAGCGTGAAAGCCAAAATGTATTGCAAAGAGTTTTATTTCTTAAGAATTAGCTTCAATACAACATGTGTTCTGCTTTGAGCAAAAGTTGAATTCAAGTCAACAAATGCAAACTTTTCGCGCAAACATGTAGACATAATTGGTTTGTCGATACAATGACTGGTGTTCTCGCAATCGCAGATTAAATGAAGATATGTTAGGATAAGGAGCTCGATACTCGATAAGTTAGTTTGCTCCCACTCCAAAGGAAGACAATATCACCCCTCATAATATAAAAAAAAAAATTTTGTTTGTCATGTTGTCCTAACTTTCAAAGCTTGTTGGGCAAATTCCAGAAGCTCCTGTAGGTATGTATGTATATATATATATATCTGGATTTATCTTTTGCTCGACCTGCAGCGTAAACGGTTATATGTACGTGTGTGCATATATATATATATCAAAAACCTCGCAGATTCGGATCCATCACTATCTCTATGAGTTGTGGTTGGGACTCTGCGAGGACGCTCTTAGGGCTCGGCGTCACGAAGAGGAATCTTAAGAATCTTACCGTTTTAACGTTGCAAGGAACCTTGAGGAGAACCCGCTCGCAGCGGGTTGACGACGTCTTTCAGCATCAGCGGTCGATAGCACCATGCCATATGCCGCACTCCTATGGAAGCGCACGGCTACCAGTACTACAACAAGACACAAAAGCATTTGTCGTTCAGTATTGCACGCAAACAGTCTGAGATGTGCAAATGCACGTGAAGACCACACGTATATAAGTCATAACGGAAGCAGCACCATTGACCTACTGTTTCACAACCTTGTCGATGGCGAAGTAAAAAGCTTCGATGTTCTCGAGGTGGCTGCAAGGAAGCACCTACCGGTGTCAGCAGTCGCGAATATTCCAGATATTTGGTTCAGACAGCGAGGGGATCCACACCTGGTTGCCACGAGGCATGTTGACCTTTCACTTTTAGAGGTTGATAGCCTCGAGGTGG
This sequence comes from Dermanyssus gallinae, assembly GCA_003439945.1. Classification (NCBI taxonomy): domain Eukaryota; kingdom Metazoa; phylum Arthropoda; class Arachnida; order Mesostigmata; family Dermanyssidae; genus Dermanyssus; species Dermanyssus gallinae. The sequence continues at coordinate 62,679 of QVRM01006241.1, read as the reverse complement.
GCTGTGATGTGGATACTTGCTGTGAACTGCTAGAGAGAACCATGAGAAGTGCAGTCAAGTGGAAGAGACCGGGGCAGAGGAAATCACGACAGTGGTTTTCTCAAGCTTGCTATCTCGCCCACCGTGGGGTGCTCGAGCTCTTGCGCCAAGCGAGGGTAGAGGCACTACCGCAGCTGCTAGCCAGACGCAGGCTTGACTACTTCAACAGTAGAAAAGCTTATATAAAGCTATGCCTTGAGCACAAGCGTGAATACGCTAGGCGGGAGGAAATTCGACTGCTTGAAAGAGCAGAACGCAAGCCCTCAGCCTACGTTGTACGACCTCGTAGGGGGGCGAACCACCTGCTCAGCGACGAACAGGTAACGAGTCACCTGACCGGTCTTCTATATAACTGCGAGACGGTACGCCTGGCTCCAATGATTGAGCACCCGCTAACATTGGAGCAGGAGACTATGAATCTGCCCTTTGAGGTAGAAGAAGTAAGTCAGGTTCTGCACTCTCTTTCGAGAGGAAAGAGTGCGGGACCAGACCAGGTGTACTATGAACACTGGGTGCAGTCTGAGCCACTCTTGGCAAACCATCTTTGTGATTTCTTCAACGAGATCATGAAGACGGGACAAATGCCACGAGTCTGGCATACATCCAGGCTTTCTCTTTTATTTAAGGGCAAGCATGGCGATGACAGACGAGACCCAAACTTATACCGCGGTATAGCGTCTGAAAGGACGCTGAAGAAGATCTTCTGTAAATTGGTTATAAAACGGATCGAGTACGTTGTCGACCAGACCCTTCCACCGGAGCAATTCGGCTTTCGAAGAGGTCGAGGAACGCGTGATGCAATCCATGTGCTTCAGTCAGAGATAGAGCGAGCTGTGGCAAAACCCGGAGGTCATTTGTATGCAGTCTTTATAGACTGCGTCAAAGCCTTCGACAAAGCACCTCGAGATCTCCTGGTGAAGTCATTCCGATACGCAGGGGTTGGTGGCTCTCTTCTGAGCGTAATTTCGAGCTTCTTTGATGAGGGACACCTTACTGGTGCAAGGTGAGCAGGAAGTGTTGCAGGTAAGGCAAAATGTGGGAACCCCGCAAGGCGACCCATTGAGCTGCGTCTCCTTCACTCTACTGCTTGCCGATTTTGTCGATCATATTCGACGGGAGTTCCAGAAGGCCACAGTTGTGATGTACGCAGATGACATAGTGGTCGCCCATCACGACCTGGGTGCCATCAAGCGCATCACTTCTCTGGCGGAGGTGTTCCTTGTCTCAAGGGGGCTCGAGATAAACGCCATGAAGACCAAGGCTATGAAATTCAGAAGAGGAGGTCGATTGGTTGCTAAAGACGTTATACGTTGCGGCGGCCAATCCTTAGAATTCGTCAACTCTTTCCGGTATCTGGGGCTTCGGCTTCATTATACTGGGACGACCTTCACTGCTCACATCGTCGAAACAGTGCGCACAGCTCTAATCTCTCTTTATGGAGAGGTAGGCGACGTCCGGCGACTGTCGGTCCCGACGGCAGTGGCACTTTTCTACCTCAAGATTGTTCCAACGCTGATGTATGGTCTTGACAGAATATGGGAACACCTCACCCGGGCAAACTTTGGTTTGCTTGAAAGGTGTTTCACAATGTACATGAAGCGGGTACTTTGCCTGTCAATGCGGGCAAGGAGCCGCTTTGTGTACCTTATGTCTGGCTGTGCACCGGTTGTTGGGATAATTCGATTGAGATTGAAGACGCCGCGTACAGTACCATTCGAGAGCTTTATCTCAGAATGGGAAAATAAAGTTGAACAAGCCCGACGAGAGGTTGGAGACCTGGATATTTTCAGTGCCTCTCACCTCTGGTCTGGTCTTGCATGTGACAATCGCCATGTCTATACCAGATATATAGTTCATGGCTATCATCACCTGGTCTGTTCGAATACGAGCTTCCACGAGGAGTACACGGAGTGCCTCTGTCGACTGTGCTCTCAGGCGTGTACGAAGTTTCATGCGTCTGCCTGCCTGGCCCTTGCGAAGAGATCGCTGCACTGCCTCTCTCGAATAACATGCCGCGAGCAGCTGACTATATAACTGTATAATCTATATAATTATCTATGTTATATGCATACTCAATATGAGTGAAATAAATAAGATGATGATTGCACGCAAACATCGCACTTTCGTCCATGCCCGCCGTGCAAGTACTTTCTAGACAGATCCCCTGGAACTTTTTTTTTACGCTTTAACAACCACACAGACGCTTGTAATGGGCTAAGTTGCCTGTGGCACGATATCGTCTAAATGCATCTATCGTCATCGCGTTCTCGTACTGGAATTATATAGGCTTTCTTCAGCAGAGGTCTGTAGCAGCAAGGCAATGACAACCACGTCCAACAAATTCAATTAGCACGGCCAGGGCTCGAACTAGCGATGTTTTTGCTAACCGTGGTTGCCATGGCAACGCCCCCTTTCGAACGCTGCGTTAGCCGCCTAAGCCACTGCCGCTACAAAGAGTACCTAAAAGTAAAAGTAATTCAAAATGCCCTTTATTCAACCCCGAGACTACTAAAAGCCTACAGTGTCTGTCTTCAGCAATACCTACACTGCGTGGGTGAAGCTGAGTCTCCTGATGTCGTGTGTACAACTTCGGAGAAGTTGCGATGTCGTGAGGCACCTCTACGGACGATGTGTTTTTTTTTCAGTACTGAGCGAAAGCTATTGTCCCGAAACCTAAGATTAAAAAGACCCTTGACATGTCAAGTATTTGTAGAGGCACCCCTCAAGGACAAGGATAGTAAGAAGATTTACAGAATTTGTCTCGGAAACGAAAGTAATCGCCGCGCAAAGTCAAGCAGCCTTAATGGCAAAAAGTTAAGTGTCTAGGTGAAGTAATTTTAACACGATAGTATTGCGGCCAAACCCGATAATGGCTAAAGAGTTCGGTAGGATGTTAGTAGACACACTACCATGGCTTTAGCAGCGGCGCCCGATGCGCATCATGCATTTACCGTTAATCTCTAAACAGTTCATACAAGTACATACATATAATATGTTACCGCACACTAAAAACCACCTCCTCCACCCCCTCCTGGTTCGGAATTCGAATTATGTAACAGTACCTCGCGAGCTTGCAACCAACGAAGGTAAAACTGTCAGGCTTGTTGGATTACAGTGCATAAACTCAATGCGCTCTTGGACCCCTCAGTATGCTTAGAAGGTATGCACTTTAGACTTAGTTAGCCTTAAAGGATAAACTATATTTATTAAAATGACATTTGAGTGTTACAGCGAGATGTAATGTGTTACAGTGAGATGCACTTTAGATCTATTGCAGATTGTTAAACACGTCAAATATATAACGCAGTAAAGGATATGGGAGTTAACATTGGCACCAGGCGCTGCAGGCCAGAGGACGACAACGATAATAACGATGACGAAATAGAAACATATAGATGACTCAATATTCTGTCCGGAAATCAAAAGCATACGGCAGTGCTATTAAAATATTTCTTGTGGTAGGTAAAGTCTCCAGGTAGTCGATGCCCAGCAGCAGGAGAGGACACATTTTGTGAATACGTATTAATTTAAAAATGTTCATTACAAAATAATCGATGGACTAAACCAAAGAGACAAGGTCGATCAAAACGGGCGTCCGTTATAAATGGTCAACGTCGCTACTCTTTCGCTGATTGACTACACCCGTGCACTCAAGAAGACAAATTGCCGCAGTTTCCGGTGGACTTTTAACCTTGCTCATAATATAATAGTGTACAATTTAACTTGGGTGAAAAAGGCAACGACATCCTACAAACGCTCGTGAATTAAACAATCGGCAGGCACAATGAAAGTCAGCCAATCTATTTTTCTATCTTAAATAACATTAGAGTAGCAGATTTATTGCCTAAATTTAAAATCAATTTTGCACCCTACCCTGACGATTTAGTCACTCCAACAAAATGTCGTAACGATTCACAGTTTTATCTCAACAAAACTGCGAAATGGTGTGAAGGAAATAGGTTCAAGATCAACGCAGAAAAAAGAGGAGAATCACACGTGGCCAGAGATTACCGTCTATAAGATTATGGTGAGCCACTCAAAGTGTTGGTTTGATAGCTATCCTGATGGCCCGACTTTTGGTTCGCAGAGATGAAAACGATGATGGAAAAAAAAGAACATCTAGCCAGAGGCGCGTAGTATGATAAGCGTCTAGGTGTCCGAAAATATGTTTATGAGTCTATGTAGCATACCAAGCGAATAAAACAATGCTTCGTATGGATAAACACTCTGGTGAAAGCATCGATTACGATGCTGCGAAAACGAGTATGGACCAAAACAGCAACTGCGCTATGAAGTCAATACCAGCTGTAGCAGAAGTAAATGCACTGATAAACTGCTGCAGGTAAATGGCTGATGGTTATCAAGTCAGAGTCTGTCACTGTCTTATGTATACACATACGTCACTTTGATGCACACATAGCATGATAATAAATCTGATGACGGAATATTTGATTATTAAGTTCAAATACTTAATGTATATACATTGTTGTTATTCATCTGTATAATTGTTAATAACTGAGTCGTCAACGGCATACGCGCTTGCTTGATCCTCTACACCGCGGTCCTCGACAATGCGTACGTGAACTGTTTGTGAGTCGAATGTCTTAAGATCCACAATAAGGAAAGATATGACGAAACACGCTTCAGCAGCTCTAACACTGCTAATCAAATCTTTCAGAAACAAGACGGGACCGATAAGTGTATCCAAATCCATTGTGTCATATGTTATACGTTAAAGTGCTAAAAATAAATAAAAAATATAGTTGTTGTCTAGCAGTTTTGTTTCAGGCGAAAATTGCGACCTCATTTGTTTTAGGTAATTCAAAAAGTTCGTCGGCTTTCTGGGACCATATTTTTGAAATTCCCGCGCTCTGCAGCAGGGCCGCCTGAGAGTGCGGCTGGGTGTTTATATTCAGGAGCAGACCCGTGGCGGCGCGACGGTATACTGGTTCCAACTTTACCGTTTCGTTTGCGGAATTGGCAGCTGTTTGCAATGGAGGACAAAAATACGCATTTTCGACACATTATGTTGTTCTCCTACCGTGAAGGCATAAGTGCAGCGCAAACAACCCGGAGGATATGTGCAGTCTACGGCGAAAACGCAGTACACAAATCCATAGTCGAAAAGCGATTCGCCCGTTTCAAAGCTGGAAACTTCAATCTCGAAGATGAACCGAGGTCAGGACGACCCAATGTTGAGGAGACCGACGAAGTCATAAGCCTGGTTACTTCGAACCCAGATTTGACCATAAAATAAATTGAAGATGTAACGGGAGTCTCCCACGGAACCGTTTGGAATCGCCTCCATGATGCAGGTTTCTCGTGCAAGCGTAATATCTGGCTACCACACGACCTCAATGATAGGCAGCTTGAAGGGCGAGTCGATACCTGTCACTCACTCCTCCGGAAGAACTCGAATGAGCCATTTCTGAGGAGATTGATAACCGGCGATGAAAAATGGATACTCTACAGAAACGTAACACAGAAAAGAAGTTGGGTCCCCAGAGGTTCTCAGGCCGCAGCTATCCCTAAACCCGAAATTCATCAGAAGAAGGTTATGCTGTGCTGCTGGTGGGGCTGTGAGGGCGTCGTGTATTTTGAGCTGCTTTCAATGGGTCAGACGATCAACTCCGTCGCCTACTGCAGACAACTCGAAGATTTGAAGGCTGCAGTAGCAACGAAGTGCCCGGAATTGTCAAACAGGTGGGGCGTCACTTTTAAACATGATAAGGCGACACCACACAAAAGTTTGGCCACCCGGCAAAAATTGGCGGAGTTTGACTGGGATGTGCTGTCGCACCCAGCTTATAGTCCCGACCTCGCACCATCTGATTATCACTTGTTCAGGTCGCTCCAGAACTCCCTTGATGGCACAACATTTGAATCTTTGGAGGCTATAAAAAATCACCTCACTCAGTATTTCGACGAAAAGGACAAGACGTTCTGGGAGAAAGGAATCATGGATCTACCGAGGCGATGGGCGAAGGTTATCGAACAAAACGGTCAATATATCATTGAATAAAAATACTGTTGTCTGCATAAATAAGGCTCTTGAAAATCGGGTAAAAAAGCCGACGAACTTTTTGACTTACTAATAGAAAGAGTAGCTTTAGTCAACTTTTATCTAGCAAACAATACTCTCACGAAACAAGATACGAACTTGAACAAGTTTTCTTGTTCATCGGCATTTTTTTTTAAGAGGACTAACTGGAAAATGCGGTTGCACACACGGACACCACTGCAGGGAGTTCCTGCAAGTGTGGGCCGGTAGTGTGGGGCTCCAACCCACTAAAAACCAGTCATGTCCCCGTCCCCCAACTGACCGGGAACTGCTTGCGCATGCATCAAACAGTCAGAGAGGGCGAGTCTTCTTACTCCTGGCGAAAGTTGTCCCTGAGAGCTGCAGGGAAGTCGCAACTTGTTGGCCAATGTCTTAGCTTGTAAAATCTTGTTAAAAACCGCTGTTGTCTAGTTCCAGTGTTCCAGGGATTCTGTCATCTTCAGAACGACGTCGTGTAGATTAAAAATGTGCGTATTCATTAAAGTCCTCAAGGGGTGACGCTGTTCCGCCCATGCGGGACACGCCAGAGCTGTGTGCTCTGGAGTGTCCTCAAGTCCATTGCCGCAGTGGACGCACATGGGGCTGGGGACCTTCCCGATCCTGAATAGGTACGACTGAAAGTCGCCGTGCCCCGTCAACATCTGGGTGGTGTGGAAGGTGAGCTCCCCACCGGGCCGGTACAGCCAGTCCTTGATGTTAGGGACCAGCTTGCGGAGACTGGCACCTGGGTCCCCCTCCGCCAGGCCATCCCACTCCTCCTGCCATAGCTGCAGTGTGTGTTGCCGTGCCTCTTCCTTCTTAAGGCTCTGGTCGCCCCACAGGCGGCGGCGCTCTTCTGCCTTCAGGGCCCATGGGATAGTGCCCGCGAGCACGAGCGCCGCCGCTGTGCTAACCGTGCGGTACGCCATGGTGACCCTAAGGGCTCCGACCCGTTGAGCCCGCCGTAAGCGGGTTCTATTTGCCTTAGTCTTCAGAGCGTTGGTAGGCCAGGCCGGAGCCCCGTATAAGGCGACTGACTCGGCCACGGACATAATAATCCTTCTTCTTGTTTGTTTAGGGCCGTATGTGTTTGGCATGAGGCGCGCTAAACTATTGGCGATCTTCAATGCCCTTTCTGACGCCCGCCGTAGGTGTTCAGTACCCCAGAGGCCCCGGTCCAGGAAGACCCCGAGGTACTTTGTAGTATTGACTGCAGCAATCTCCTGGTCCTCCAGGACAAGGCGCGGCGGGGGCAAGCCCCTCCGACCCACCAGGAGAATAGCTTCGCTTTTAGCGGGGGTCAGGGTAAGCCCCGCTATTTGCATCCAGTGCGCTATGTCGAAGAGGGCTTCATTCGCACGCGCCTCAAGCTGGCCCATTGTCCGGGCCTGGACGGTGAGGATTGTTATGCTGGCTCCGAGGGTTGTCACCCTCGTGTAGACAGCTGAAGGCCAGTTTACTGAGAGGAGGCTTTTGAGATCCTCTTTGGTGTCGCAGTTCTCGATCATTTTATTGATCTTTTCGGCCTGCCTTTCCAGGGCAAAGCCTTCTGGGGTGCATTGGCATCCTGAGTCCGTTGTATTGTTTTCCGTTTGTGTGCCTGCGTCCGTTCCTTCTGGCCTGTTAAGTGCCACTTGAGCCCTCTTTACAGCCGCCCGGAGTTGCTCCGCCGTATCTAGAGTTTTTCGTCCGCTGACATAGGCGCAGAGCTCTCTTGTCAGTTCCGCGACGTCGGAAAGGCCACCAGGAAGTGCCGTTGAGGGCCCGCCATCCTCCTCTTCGGCGATAGTTTGGGGGGCCACGCGCCCGGGCTTATCATGGTCCTTTGGGGGCGAACGGAACATCGCCGAAGTAAATAAATAAATTAAATAAATCAATTGAATTAATAAAAGAGGGATAAAATAAATAAATATAAAAATTAAAAAAAAAAATGCAAATCCCGCTGGGATTTGAACTTCGTTCTACTTGATCGGAGTCCGAGGCGTTGCCCCTGCACCGCCGGCTATTTACACTCGCACAGTGTCTATTACCACCTCTAACCACAGCTTGTGGTGTGTGGCAAATATACACACTAGTATATACACTTCGAGCGCGTTATATACACGAAAGCACCGCGGCAGCACGAACTATGTACACTTGCAGGGTGTATATACAGAAATATGTACACTAGCCTAACTGCGCTAGTCAGCTAATGCAACTACTTGTAAACAAGCGAGCCGGTAGCGCCGGTCGTTCTCAAACGTTCGAAATCGAACGCTCGATCTCGCTGCGTAAACTTTGCGTCAAAAAACAGTTTCACGGTGTCTTTTGCAGTTTTTCGAATGTCACGCCGGATTCTTCACCGGGTTAACTTCCAGGTGCGATTGGTCAGCCCACTAAGGGCCTCAGGTTCCCGCACCTTTCAGCTAATGAACACGGAACAAAACACGACGTGGCCGCACGAATCGAATGCCAGAAGCAGACTCATCGGCATATTTGCTTACTTCGGACGACGCAAGATAGGGAAACAAAGAAAAAGCAAATGGATAAAAGTGGCTCGTGGCCTTAGATGTTGGCAGGAACCGGTTAACAAAGACGATAAGTCACCAACCGCATTGCTTTCGTCACCGTCTCTCGGTTCTGCATATTTATCTGTATGCAAGTCAGACCTCTAGCTTTAATGCACGGGCATTCGTGTTACCAAAGTGCAGTCCACTCCAGTAGCACCCTCACCCTGCTCGTTGAAATCCAGGGCTGGCTTTAGGTAAATTACGTTTCAAAACCGGGCAGGAGTGATGTCATGTTCATATCGTGCCCGTACTGCTAGACTGAACTATCTATGCAAGACTATGGCCTCCCAAAATTGTAGTAGATGCTGACGCCAACGTCTGTAGGTTACATTCAAGTACCTACGACTTACACTTGCTAGACAACAACGCACGCATGTATAACTTACCATAATAAAGTGTCATTTTATTACATAAGGGTTATGTTTTACCATCTTAAAATCACTCGGCATTATGGAAATTTCGTTCGAAGATAGTTAGCTTTGTAATCAGATGTTGTCACTGCCTTCGGAGTCATGTACCATTGGCTCTGAAGGTTTTTGGAGCAAATACCGAAACAAATGCTTGGCACCGAGGGCACACTTACCCGAGCGCTTAACGGCACATTTAGCCTGTTCTTAAGACCTGCGGTTTCTCGTTGCATTTTCGAGCCGCCTAGTTGCCGCAAAGATGATGAAAAGAAACCGGACGGACTGATCTTTGTGTCTTTCAGGATCGGCCGCATGCTGGTATGGGGTGCAACCGTGACTAACTCGTTAGCCCCTTCAACGGCCAGTACGGGAGCGGAATATGCTGGTCATGCGTCTATGTTGGTAAAGGCCGATAAGTGTAGAAAATATTCCAGTATTACCTCCACGACTTTTAACTTTATGACTTTTGAGACACTGAGGAAACTTGGCCCGAAAACCTACTAATTTGTTCAGCGACTCGAAAAGGCACTCAATCGTTGGACAGGGCACACCAGAGAATATCGATCAGCTGGGTAACGCCGGTTCTGTGCATGAAACTGGATGTGCGTGGTGGATACGTTTATAAGGAGACAATTGCTACTTCATATACAAGCTAATGGATATACAAGCCAAATTAGAAAACAATGCATAGGTACCCTAACCCTTCTTCACCACAACATATACAAACTGTATCACATAGTAGATAATCAAATGAAATAGCTGTACAGCGCCTACAGAGGTGGTAGCGACGTACTTGCGTGCCACAGCGGTATATACGGTGCGTTGCGGTAGAGCAAAATTACGGGCCGACTTATATCGACTGACCAGGAGAACACGGATAAGCGAGTTTAAAGTGTTTTTTTTCTATTATTGGAAAACTTCTCCTCTCTAGCGCTGTATTCAGAATCGACCAGTAGTGTAGCCGGCACTGTGCGACTATATATCAGCTATCCGCTTATCTCAACTAAAAGGAAAAGCAGGATTTTTCACATGAAGGCAATAAAGTAGGGGGCGCTCTGCTCTGAAAGACGAATAGCTATATTCTTCTGTCGTCCGCATTGCCTCACACCTGTGCTTTAGCTTGATACGTTAGGCAGTTGATGGCAACGTTTGTTGATAACTCTATTTTTATACATGTGAGAATATTGTCTAGTTTGTCTAGTCGCACGGCAGAGTCGGCCCTAGTGATTACTCTATATTTGTGCTGAGTAAATGTTGAATTACGTCTCTTTGTGGCAACACACGGTCAGATTGCGCCGTTGTTTTGTAGACACCCGCATTCGTCCTGCGGTGTGGAATTTGTGCAAACAGCGTGCACGGTAAACCGTCATTGTTCCATTTTATACTGTTTTCCAGGTAACAAGTATAAACTATCCACAGTAGTGAACGCATGCGACCAGAAACATCGCCTCACAGCGCAGACACGCCTCGGCAGTAATGGCGGGATCTGAATTTACGCTTGATAGGATTGCCGCTTAAAAAATACGAAGAGAATAATAATTTGTTGAGAAAGCAAATGTACTGATATGTACATAATGTACGTCAACGGAAATGTGAGCATATTGACTGCTTGATTGCGTTGTTGATACATTGTAGTTAAACTATCTAACGGATATTTAGTTCCTGCCAACTGACTGCAAATCTTGAAAGAAACTAGAATTATCCCCATATAGACACATTCAGAGGAATTCAGCAACGGTTTCTCCCTCTACAAGACGTTACATGATTGATCGCGGGCAGCCGTAATTAGCACGATGTCGGACGTCACTGACGTATTTGTTTAGTAGTGACTGTAAGGCTACATACAGTACGCAACCAGACTGACAAACATGAAGCTCAAAGAATTAAGACCCTGTGCACGTACGAATCCTAGCGTCGTTAAGGAGAACGCCCACACGCCAGTATCTCGTATATGAACAAGATACTACAATTCGTCTGGCCGTATCGGCTTCATTCTCTGTTAAGCTAAAGAACAATGTTTCGCACAAAGAATACATCTGGTTGGTTGATAATCACATTTGAGTTTGTTGGTTGTGTGCTTCTTGTTGGCTTTCGTATTTGTGAAGCGCTTGGCGGCCGAGGACAGTTCCACGAAAGTCCCGAGGACGTCTGAAAGGCTGCTGAGAGTGTTTGTGAATATCCGCCATTTATGGTCGTCTGCAGCGACATGCCTCTCCTACTACGTATGTGGACGAAATATACTGTCATAGTAAAATAAATACTGTTTTGTTTGCCACTGAGAGCAGTAGTGCCATTGTCTATAGTTTGTCATACTGTCGTTGCCATTTTGCCAGAAAGAGCACGTTGTTAGTAAAGTCAAGTCAAAAGCACCTCTATTGAGTAAAAATTGAATAAAGCATTTCGTTTGAATTGCTAATTCTACTCCGCCTGGTTAAACAAACGCCAGTTGGTTATAAATTAACGCATGTTTTATTTAATCTGTTGTCTGCACAGGCTTGCCAACAGGCTGAACAGGATGCCATAGATCTTACGGTCATTTATCTACAAGCCAAAAGTTGCGAATTTAGTTTTGTCAAGGCTCTTCCTATCATATGATATCGATTACTGGCGATATGCCATTTTCGAAATATGCCACCCCCTTAGTTTGACGGTAACACGTCTCGTCGTGCTCATTTTTGAAGTTAATTTGATCACCTCCAAATTTAAAATTGCAAGATTGCACCTTCAAATTATACACGCAGGTATATAACGTAACGCGCCATTTCCTATTAGATAAAAAAACAAATTGCAGAAAGACCATTACAGACGTTATGTACATTTGGTCCATATCTGGGCATATTAGAGAGAAACACTTTTAAAAACGTACTTTATTTCAATAAATACTCGACTATAATACAGACATATAATTACGATATTTTTTGCATATGAACCCATATATACAGGGTGCGGCAGATAAATCCGCACTAAACGTTATCGCCCGTTTTGCAATTTATATCTAAATGAAAACAGATATTTGGTCAAATTTTTTTGCGTGCCGTTAGAGGCACTCCTGAGGAACATTTTTACTCAATGTAGCCATCATCAGCAGCAATTACACTTTCAATTCTGGCGCTAAAGCGCCCACAGGCCTTCTTTAAAGTTAGCGGATTGAGATTCTTGAACGATTTGACAATGGCTCTGCGTAGCGCTTCTGTGTCTGCATGTCGAGACTTGTTAGACTCTTTCTCAACAACGCCCCATACATAGAAGTCTAGGGGATTCAAGTCTGGATTGCTAGGGGGCCACGTCGTCTTGTCCCAAAACGTTGTCATGTTGCCCGCAGCCAATCCTGGACAAGGTTGCTGGTGTGGGCGGGAGCGCCATCTTGTTGAAAGACATATTGTCTTTTATTGGACACTCTATCAATCCATGGTTTTACCAATCTTCGCAGAATACATAAATACAATTCTTTTGTTACGGTTTTGTGTCTGTCAAAAAAGTGTGGGAGCATCGCGTCTCCTTCACTCGACACAACACTTAAGACGTGCACACTGGCAGGATGTTTGGTTCTATGCACGATTGGTACATCGTCAGGGTCTTTTGCGAGCCACCGGTCATTTTTCAGGTTATGTTTCTGGTCAATGGTGAAAATCTTTTTGTCGGAGAAGAATCGAAAATGTGCCGCCGCTTCGTGTCTCAAAAACGTGAGGATGAGATGGCAGCAAGTCATCCTGTTTTTCGCGGCCTGAGATAACATCTGTCTGATTTTGAGCGTGTAAGACTTGTAGCGCAGTTCTTCTTGATAATCCGACGCATAGAAGGATCACTCATATTGAATTTGATCGCTAAACGGCGCATAGATAGACTTGGATTCTTAAAAACGCAGTTTTGCACCATTTTGATCACTTTTGGCGTCCTCACTTCTCGTCGGCGGATGTGAATCTTCCTTTCAGGTGTTGCACCACCTAGCCCTGTCTCTTTTGCATCTCTGTAGCGCCGAGCAATGTCGTAGACCGTTCTGCTTTTAAATCCAGTGACGTTGATGATTTTGGCTGGTCGATGTTCGGCACAAAGCAATTGGATAACGGTTGTTCTTTGATCATATTCTGGACCCAGGTTGCGGCGGTCGTCTATGATGGCAATGTGTCTTTGCTCTATTGTGAGTAGGTTGTTTGCTAACGCAAACCAAACTGAATTAACGCATTCCGTCTATAGGATAGCCCGCCAAAAGTGTGCGGATTTATGTGCCACACCCTATATATATATATATATATATATATATATATATACACACACATATATATATATATATATATATATATATATATATTATATATATATATATATATACATATATATATACGTTTTGTTTGCTTATATGTGAGAGGTAACAACTGTCTCCTTATCAACGTTTACACCGAATAACATATATGAAAACTTCGCATATCCTCCAGGTTCCGGCGTGTCCAGTTTAGCAGAGTTCCACGAGCAGAGGCGGCGTTACCCTGCTGAATATCCAGCGATAGTCTGGTGCAGGTATTTGACAGCTATAGTGCCTTCTGTCGAACGGTTGAACGCCTTGCCGACACATCGAACAAGTTTGTGCGTCGTCGGACGAGGTCTCCGAGTGTCTCGAATGCCCGCGGGCGAAAGTCGTAGGGGTAGGTAATACTGGTATAATTTCTGCACTTCTTCGCCTCCGCCAACATAGACGCGTGACCAACATGTTCCGCTCCCGCACTATCTATTGAAGGGGATAATGAGTCAGTAACGGTTGCATTCCATGCCAGCATGCGACCCATCTCGAAGGACGTAAGTGTCAGTCCGTCCGGTCGCTTTCCATCATTCCTGCAGAGGCTAAGAGGCTCGAGTATGCAAGAAAAGCTAGCGGACCTCAAGGCTCAGCTAAATGTGCCGTTAAGTGCTGGGTGCCGGGCTCGATGACCTGAGCTTGATGCACAAGAGAGGCCATGGTGTGCCTGTGGTCCCACTTGATCGCCGCATCTACAATGGTGGACGAATATGAGAGCTGCTTCCAGGCGTAGCCCTGCACGAATCCGAACAGTGTCGTCATCTAGCAGAGTGTCTAAGTGAGCACTGGGGAGGGCCTGTGATCAGGCCTCGGCGCCTTTTCCGGAGATTGCCCGTAGCCCGGCTTTGTGATTACGAGATTTATTTACTTCGTGGTACGTGGAAACAAAACACGCGACTATGGATGTTGTTACGTATGCATGCCTACTTTTTTTTCGATCGAGAAGGCGTGTGAACCGTGCTGCGCGCCTTCATAGAGTTGCTTTATATGCGTCAGTGCATACGTGATTGTGCAACCTCTAACTATTGAGCTCCACGAATACCACTAGCACACTCAGGGTAGCTCACCCAAGTGCACGAACGCCTGAGAAACTTACACTGGAAATTACAGGTTCAAACACAAGAACAGTTGTTGCGTCGATTGGTGGCAAAGATAGCCTTAGCAAGTCTGAAGCCAGTCAAGAGAAGTATAGTTTCGTTTGGAACCACATAACCAAAGTTATAGCACTGGCTGTAGACATTCCTGCAAAAGCTGACTGGTCCGTACTAGCTGAAGCTGATAAATTTAGTAAAATAAAATTGATCTACCATCACGGCCTTTACTGTGGACATGATGACTGCATGGACGCATTTATGACACAAACTGCTTACATCTCTGAAAATCTCGATGATGTCTCCGACTCACAATCATGACCAGCGATATGTTCCACGCAAAGAAGAAGAACTAAACGTAGAAATACTTTCAACAGGGTACACCTACTGATTTATGGTACATCGCAACTTCTCCTCATATAAGGGGGCTTAGAGGTGTCGCTGCCTCGTTGGGTAACGCCACGGCTTGCATTTACTTTTTAGGCGTCAAACTTAGGAAACGAAAAGACGCGAGAGGGTGTACGGTCACGCCATAGGCAGCAGCGCCAAGAGCAACGAGCACATACCTGCGTTTAAAGGGCCCGCTGAGCTGTTATCAAACAGCCAAATGCGGCTAGATGTTCTGACTGTAGTTTCATAGAGTGAAGGCTGCTGTCTCGTGTACGACGTCACTGTGTCTTTTACGTTGGTCGCATCGTACACTCGCCATAGCAGTGGGGAGTCGGAATAGCCGCTCGCTTTGCAAGTGGACTAGATATCTCAAACTGGAACAAACTTTGAAGCGTCGCCGTCGAGTTATCGGGCCCAGGGGGCAAAATCACAAGGGGTTTTCTGGCTGGTTAGCTGGGAACTAGGGACTCTGCGGCAACCGGAGAGATAAGAGGACATAGCAGTTTCTGCTATAGAAAATATCTGTTGAAATTTAACGCGGAAAAGCGGCGTCAATAACTGGTTCGGTGTCCAGAGACGAGGGGACTCGCCATTCTGCCGTAGCCGACTCGAGCCGACGTATGTATGTGTAGCTGAATTAAATAGTAAAATGTATGTGTGTATAATTATGTAAACATACATTAAAAAATATCTATAACCAAAGTATAGGAGAGCGTGGTAGACACCGTGGTGCACGCAAATAATAAAAAAATGTAGTCGCAAGCTAGCTGGTTAGTTTCGATTCAACCTAAAAACGCTATTCTGCCGTACCCGACTAAAGCTGGCGTTGAAAATATATGTGTAACAACATAGACAAATTTAATTTATGTGTATATAAGTAGGTTAACATAAATGTGAAATTATAAAAAGGCAAAACGTGTAAAAGCGTGGTAGACACTATGGTGCACACAGATAAAAAAATGTCCAGTTCTATGCTAGAGAGTTAGCTTTAATTCGGCCTTCGAACCTCTCTCTATATATATATATATACATATATATATAAAAAAATAACAATGTTTTATTTTTTTATATATATAATTGTATATTTTACTTAATAATACATTTTAATTTATAATAGTTATAATAATTTACGCAACCTGGGTGTTAATTAACCAGATATGTAATAGACGCGCGCTGAGAGACATAATGTATACGCTTGAATACTATGCAGAAAAACGTTTAAGAAAGTCCTAAGCCACACCTCATATATGGCTGACCCTCAGCCAAGATTTAACGTCCACGGAACTGCTTTTCGCATTGCATCATAGACGGACCCCCATAAATACAAATGTGCAACGGTGGGGCTCGAGCCCGCGCACCTATGTGTCCTCCGGTCACGAGGCGCAGGCGAACGCATCACGCCACCGGACTCGACTAAGTAAACGACCTGAGATTAACTTTAGTGTCGAAAGTGACGGATGCCAAACGGTGTCCTCCGGTGAACAAAGCCCCAGGACTAGATAATTTAAAAAACGATTACCTACAACAGACAAGAGCACTTGCACCGCGTTGGACAGTGTTGTTTGGCCCATGTTTGCAGAGAGGTATAGTACCGTTTAAAGGGCGAGATGTCTCTTGTCCCGAAGGGCATCGGAGATCTGACAGTCCTCACCCTACCGGGACGGCAACTTAAGTTCCGACTACATAAGTCTACTTTGTCCGCCTGCACCATACTTCTTAAAGATAACATTGTACTGCTTATACTAAACTGAATACGATGAGACAAAAGTGACCAAAACCGGCCAAAGGTTTATTTTTCTAGAGCAATAAAATGCTCAGAGAAAACATTTGTAGGATAAACCGTTACGTTGTAGTTAAGTATCCTACAAGTTACGTTGTAGTTAAGTATCCTTTCACCATATTGTATGCAAGATCTAGGGTTATCATGGACCATAAACTAACGTAAGTGTTTTTAAATACTGTGGCTTACTGTACACAAGAAACCATGTCGAAAAATGTGCAAACGTAAACATGTTAACAAAATTGACAATGACAATGTCATAAACTGTACTCATATATTTTGTATGGATGATCCTTTGATATTTGATTTGACCACTATTGTAAATACTAAATAATCGGTGACAATACGCTTGAATGAGTTAACGATTATAATATATCATTAATTATGTCTACAAAATACAATAACTTGGTTTTGAAGCACATATCTGGGTGCTGCAATATCCCATTTAATTATCTACTGACTTTGTAAAGAATTATTTAATATTGTATTTTACATAAAAAATAGCCATTCGTTCACCCAGACAAACTGGCGACAGCTGAACACGAACGTAGTGACAAAGTATTGGTCTACCGGAAGTAATGTAATCTTAAAATACTTGTGACCGCATAAAACCTTTTGGTTTAGTCATACAATAGACGATAATTATCCTTCTGATATATTTGGCCTTTAACACATTGCTAAAACTGATTTATCTTCAAAAAGCCGCCATATGATTGGGCTTTTTATGTGAACAATTTATCTGGACGCGGACGCCGTATAAAAAGCATCGAAAGTAACTCATTCTTGGCAAAGGTAGACATATTTGACCTGCAGTAGGGAGAAACCTGCTATTTATTATAGTTGTTTGTTAGACTTTATCTGCTGTATGGCGATGCTGGTGCTCAAGACGACCGTGCTTAGCATTATACTTAACCTTGGCGCCTCTTCAACGTGTGTTCTCTTACTCATCGGATCTGCAAAGACAGCGCTTGAGCAAAAGATTAGTGCGAAACTATTAGCTGTTATTATTGAACAGATTGGCGGAATGCTTCAATCAAGAGGAGTCGAAATGACGCCTGACGTGGATAAAGATTTGGATGTGCTTCTGAGTCAAACATGTGAGTTGCCTCAGGCCGAGAAACTGAGCAAAAAATCGGTGTTGTTTGGGGGAGGACGAAGAGCAATGGAGCGATATTAGTGCCGATGAGTTGGACGGACATGATGCTACAAATACCCGCTCCGGCAGCACTACCGGCAAAGGTCACGACCAACAAATATAAACCAAATTGCAGGCTGCTTTGTATTTAGGCGACCTTTTGCCTACCGTCGTTAACCGCATCGGACAGCTCAATACTACCCTGGAAGACAAACCTGTCGAGTGTAGGCTAACAACGGTAGTGACGACACCCGGTATCGCGCATTGCTTTGCGTTGACAGCTTGGTGCAGAGGCTCGGCTTGTCGGCCAACGGTGGTGCTGACAAGGTGCGCAAAATATATGTTCGGTTGATGCAGATTCGATTTTCCAGCCACCGGACGAATCGAGAGATGTCACGCACTCCGAAACTTTTTGAGACTACCAGTTCGACCTGCCGTGCTGTACTGGACTGTCTACAACATCGAGCAACTTGTTGTTCAGCAAAGGTGAATTAGCGTCATGGTACTACATCATACTCGCAAACGCAGATGCGGTGTCAACATTACACGAATTGTCGCAACACAAGCGACCCTACATCGACCCCATTTGTTATTGGAGCGGGCCTGTGCTTGACAAAGGCTGCTAACGACGATAAGAACCCCTCTACTACTATCTGTTCGAAAGCTGCCAATTGCTGTCATTAACATGCTTGCCTGATGATCCAACTGATACCGCTGGCACGAGAAATTGGTTTAAGTCAACCAGTTACAAGCTTTGGCGCCTTTGAATTCAAACGCCGATGTTACGCTCGGTTACGAAACGTGGTTACTAACGAATTGCCTCTACGAGTTATGCTAATTTAATGCTCTTCATCAAATATAGCGCCAAAAGGCTCGCATGAGCTTAGAAGCGCATGTTTGGAACTACGCAGTTTTAGAGTCCGTAACCGTACGGGACGAAAGGTCCTACGTAGCCGCGACACGTTTTGCGTAAAATAGGTGACTGTCTCATATCACTATTTGTTAAAATGGGCGTACAACCTACCGCTTACCGACCTACCTTAGAGGATGCGGGGGGCCTTCCTGATTTACTCTAAGGAAGTTATCCTGTTAAATATGACGTTCCGAGATATTTTGAAGTTGCAACTGCTTTCTTCGGGCGCAACAGAAGATTTTAAAAACATTTTAATAACGTTATCCAGACTCTTAAAATATGTGTATACTTGTAAACGGCCAAATAAAGGCTATTTATATACTGTCAGCCTTTAGAAAGATGCGGGTGTTTCTGTTGGACAAAGCTTTCACAAAATGCAGGTAGTTTACAAGAGGTTTACGATAGGGGGTTTGATATGGGTTTGAGTTGTCGTATTCACAGAAATGCCGATTACGTATATATGCCGTTTGTTGTCTCCTTGAAATAACCTCGGTTGTCATTGCGCTTCTTAATAAACAGCAATAGCTAAAAGTCAATATACTTCTTTATTCTTAGTACAAATATGCTACCTTTCCTTGCGGTACAGGAATGACACAAGGAGCCTCGATCCTGCGCTCAATTAGTCCTCATCGATCAGAATAAGGCATCTTAGTTCGCATCTGTATTTGCATCAAACCACCAAAATACAAAGAGCAAGTCGCTTGCGACAACAAGTGTTTAAAATATATTCATGAACATATTGAATCTATTGTTCTGTCGACTGCTTTAGGTCGTATATGAATAATGTTGTTACCAGCAGTTCTACCCGTGTCACTGTTATTGTAGAGTGGTGAGGCTAACCTATATTGATGTGTGCATATGCGCATTACTTAGGTAAGGTCAGCCTTGTATTTTAAAGGCCTGGGGCTATACTACAACTGAGAACGAGTGACACAAGGAATATACATCAACGCCGATGGTATCTGGAACTGATTACATTTGATGGAGCCCGTAACTGGCCACGTCTCCGGACAAAAACGGATCGAACAAGAGCGGATTTGAGCTTAATGAATAGACAAGAGATAAAATGCGATACGTACCGTTACTCTTTTGAAAAGTCCTAAGCAGGGCTTCTACAAAATATGTGCTGATAGATGTCAAGAAGCAGACTCTTCTTAGTACATTGATCTTGAAAAGACATTACATACTAAAAAAAACTCCTCAGTAACCTGTGTAAATATATACTACTTATTGTTTTGATCGGTCGGATTTTCTAAGAAGATATGTATATATATATATATATATATATATATATATATTCAGTTATTGTTAACCTCAGTTGTCAAATAAGGTAGAAGTGCTGTAAGGATTTGTTAAAAACGAGTTTGATTAGTGATTGACAATTGATCCTTCTGAAGGCCTGCCGGAAGGGTCACATTTATATTTCGTGTAAGCCAGGCGTCGCTGGCCAGGCTAAAGGAGCCACGGATAGCGCTGCATTGCGTAGTTTCTTCGTACGTCGAGATTCAAACGTTATCTAAAAAAGCTTAATGACTTTAATCTCTAGTGGCGAGGAAACAGTGTGCCAACTTTTGAAATTGCTTTGCCGTGTAAGTGGGTAGGTTAAAGTTTCCAACGCCATAAACGGAACTTATGAGGAAACTTGAGTGTGGAATATTTCCTAAGTTTGTTTCATAAAGATGTAATTATAATGTTCCATCACAAACATATCCGATTAGTTGCTCAAACAATCTAACCTCTATGGCGTAAAGTGATTTGGCTAGGTGGTCTTCTTAAATGTATGTGTTGCAATTTCACTAAACTGTGTTTTAGTCGATCACATATACTTCTGACAGGGCAAATACTCGTACATAATCATGCAGATCTCCACGCAAAAAGTTCTTGCAGCGCTTTTTTGCTATACCTGTAGAAAAATTGCTTAACCCTATTGGTCTTTGCCGTTTTGTATTTTCGGACATTCTTAAAAGTTCTTACCTTCGTCTTTTTACAGGTCTGAGCTCGTTACCGCAATAGTATCTGTCAGGTCGGTCGTTTACTTTTTGACTTAACAGGCAGATTGTGGAATTTCACCTAGTTAAGTTTGTCTTGACGAAGTATAGTCGAGGTCTCATGGTGCTAAAGTTTCCAGCTCATATATATATATATATATATATATATATATATTACGACAAATGGAGAGTATGATGTGTTATTTGTAATGAATAGTGGATCGTTTTAGCCCAGGGACTATGACCAAACAAGGCGTCGATAAGCAGAGTACTCGAACGTAGTTGCTCGCAGACGCAGACCCTCTATTAATGCCTTTCAAAATGAGCCAAAGTGTCTGCTTTCACTCTAGGCCAGCTGAATCGTGCAGACGTCGTTAAGGACTCATTGAAGAAAGACGAGCAGCACCTGGGCATCGCCACATTACAAGTGACGGTGAAACCAGGCACCATTCCATCGGAGTATCGAAACGATAGCTGAACTGCTCGTGCATTAGAGAGAGTTGAAGCCGTTAAGCCGACACGGAACACAAAAAAGAAGGGCGCCGTTTCTGTAAAGGCGTTTGGAACGACACCGAACTTTTGAAGTTATCACACACATATGGTTTATTTAGCAATATGACATTTCAATCCAAAGCTCTCTGGCGAGGTATACATACATATAACTGCACTAATCTTTGCCGAGGCTTCGGTCACTTTTCCTTGCCATTCTAATAAAAATTGCCTGTAAAAATTGCCTCTAACAAAAATTGTCCTGTAATAGGTAACCCAAGCCTGACTCTGATTGTTTCCACTGCCGATCCGCGACCCGCTAGCAGGTACACGAAGCGGTTTCTTGCCGTCCTCGGCAAGCAAGCAACACGTTTCATTTACATTGTGAAGCATTTTTCTAGCTGCGCAACATTTGCCGCTGAAAGATGCCCCTACACCTTGCCAAGGCTCTAGATGTCGTCGGTATCTCACCTCTGTGTGAATAGAGAAAACATCGGTTTGATACCGCCGATGTACTGGGTAAAGGTCGTTCCCTCTTCGTAACCTCTCTCTCACAATCATCAAGGCAAACGTTCTGGCGCTTGCTGTAAAGTCCCAGATAAACATTCGGCGAGTCGAGCCCGGTGGCGTGGTGCATTTCGCCTGTGGCTCGCGATCAGAGAAGACACAGAGGTGCGCGGGTTCGAGGCCCACCGTTGCATATTTGTATTTATGAGGGCGCTTTCTATAAAGCAATGTGAAAAGCAGTCCCGTGGGCGTTAAACCTTGGCTGAAGGTTAGCCTGAAAAAAAAAGAGATCTACCTTCGCAATTTTAAGGCAACCATTGACAGCTGCAAGCAGCTGCCTCAGTCGCTATTGTTGGCTTTGGAGTTATTCATTAGTGTCGACCTTTGAAGTTATTCGCTATTGTCAGCTTACTAATAGATGGATTAGTTGCCACTATCATGGAAACTACAGGTTGGGCAATTTGGCATTACGGCCGATCGCCTCGTTTCCGGGCAACGCTTTGCCAACCAGTTTTACGCAAGCGGCGGGAATCGGACAAAAACAGGACAAGTGCGGCTCTCAAAGGCAACCGCACAGTTCACCGAAACAAGCGAAACAACTCCACCAATTACGAAGAGAATGGTCTTGAATCACAATAAATATCGTCCAGCAAATACGCCGCCTAACTTCCTAGCCGAAATAACGTTACGGAACGTAAAATGGATAGTATGCATTGCAAATACATGCTCGCAAATTAGCTAGCAGCCAGTAACCTGTCGCGCATTACATCATGGCGTCACCATGATACTAATCCAAAAGTAGGCCGTCCAATTGTAGAACGCTTGTCAAACGATTTCGCTTGTTTTTATTTCAATTTCAATCAGAGGGCTCTCTAGATATTCAAACATAATTTACGGCTCAAACAGCATTGTGCCTGCACACCAGAGCACATTGGCGTTATATTAGGTGTTGTTCGTTGCAAGATGTCATGTTGGTCTTTTTGCATGATGGAGGACGTCATTCACTTTGTAGATCAGCTCGATGTCGTACAAATGAATGATCACCGTGAAATCTGTCACAGGCAACCCAATCGTATGTAGTGGTTATATTCGTCGTGGTAGGATTTGTAGTAGTTCCTAGTTCAGCCAAGAAACCATCGACACAAACATTTCAGACTTATATTGTAGAAAAGATCGGAAGGAGGAAAATCTCGAAGCCACGATAGAAGTCATAGATACAATAAAAAGATTTAAAAACACATTTTCAAGCCAATGGCAAGCTCTGGAAGTAGTGGGAAATGGACATCGTTAAATGGAATTGGTCATAATAGAAAACGACTATTTACATAAAGAGGTTGTTTTGTTAACAAAATGGTAGCTAAAACAGACCAATTAAACGTATTTAACAGTGAAAAATAGTTGGAAACCTTTCTTATATATCCTTGAACTTCAGCATACAAGCTAACATACGGTTTATGTGTCCAATGAGTACAGCTGCTTTTGAGTAAACAAAGCACCGACATACTAGCGAAACTTCAAATAAGTGCTCTCCGAATTGAGTTTCTAGACTGAATAGCAGTACAGCAGCTTAAAAACTGCAATCGATTTATATAGATGGATATATACGCTTGGATTTTTTACAATAGAACATTCACACATGTTGTTAATTAGGACTAGAGAGGATTTGACTAATTGTGTTACATAGAGGCTAAAAGCGAGCTCTTTAGGCACCTAAACGCCAAGGTCGCGAGTTGCAATTGATGTGGGTAGCTTGACACAATCCAATGCATAGTCACAATCTAAATGTCCAAGCTGTAAGACAACATATCAAGAGCGTAGATTATAACATTACATTTTGATGCTATTTAGAGCCTGTTGATGTTTTATGTGATCACTTTGGTTTCTGAATCTTGCAGTTTAATTTAAGATCATCTAGTAAGATATGCAAGTGTCTAAGATTGGCCACGGGGGACCTACGCGCTGGCGAATTTTTCCGGCAAAGGCTGTCATTGGATATACAACGTGATAACGGCTGATGAATTTGTCGTTACGTTCGCTGGGGGACAATTGTTTACACCCCGTTATGAAATAAACATAATGTATCTTACTCTATACCATCTACATAATAAAATTACTTTACATCAGACCGCCCCCTAGTAAGAGATGGCAGATGCGGAAACTCGACGCCAAGATTCTAGTGGCTGAAATAGACGAGGGTTGCAAACAACTGGGAGACACGGTGGAGGGATGCATATCAAATAATTAGCATACTCTCTACAGCATGCGAGAAAGCTGCTCCCTCACAACACCACGGGAGCCGCCACCCTCCTAATTACTGGTGGAACAAAGGGATCGCAGCTGCCCGCAGGGCTTGCATTAGGCTAAATAGGATTTTCACGAGAACACGCAGCTGGTTAAAGCAAAGAAAACGACGGGTGGGATTTTACGGGGAGCGAGAGACCGCAAGAGCTGAATCCCTAATTGACGGAGTACAAGGCTGCTCGATCGAGACTCCGAGGACTCATCGCCAAAAGTAAAGCCCGAGCGGAGAAAGAGCTGATAGACGCGGTGGAGAGCGACGTATGGGGCCTGCCGTACCGAATAGTTATGGCCAAACTCCGGAGACCCCCCGAAACTCCCCCCGGATGTGCTGCGGGAGACTGTAACCGGTCTTTTTCCAGCACTGCCGCAGAGAGAAAACGAGGAGTTCTCGGTCACCCCGGAAGACATTCCGGGGGTGACGCTGGAGGAGGTCGAACAAGCCCGGAATCGGTTGGCAACCGGTAAAGCGCCCGGCCTAGACGGAATTCCCCCAGAGGTAGCGAGGCTACTGGTCAAAAGGTGGCCTAAGGTCTTCCAAGACCTTGCCAACAAGCTTCTGAGAGAGGGGTGATTCCCGAGGCTGTGGAAAAGGGCAAGCCTGGTTCTGATCCCCAAACCCGGGAGGAAGACGGGGCCTTCGGCTTACCGGCCCATATGCCTCATTGACGCCATGGGTAAGCTCCTGGAGAACGTTACAGTCAAGAGACTAAACGACGAGATTCAGGAAACCCAGTACGGTTTCCGGAAAGGCAGATCCGCATTAGGGGCTCTAAAGAAGGTTCTGAAACGGGCGGGTGAGGAGACTATGAAGACCCCTAAAACAAGGGAATCGTGCTCCTGATCCTCCTGGATGTCAAAAATGCCTTCAACACAATTAATTGAAAGTAATTGTGGAGGCGATGAAGAGGAAGGGCTTTTCCCTCTACCTCCATCGAATGATTTCATCCTACCTGGATGACAGAGGCTTGGTTGCAGGGGGCAGGAGTACGAGGTTACTGCCGGAGTCCCACAGGGCTCGATTCTAGGACCCGTGCTCTGGAACATAGCTTACGACGGGGTATCCGAGGTCTCCCGTATGGGGTGGAGACGTTGGCGTACGCCGATGACCTTGCACTCATGATAACGGCCAGGACCGAAAGAGCCCTGGAGAGCGCCGCCAATGAGGCCTTGTCAATGGTGTCCGAGTGAATGGAGTCCCATCACTTGAAACTGGCACCCGACAAGACGGATGTACCTAACAGGCAGAAAGAGGACGACCGGCATTAACCTCGTGATGGCGGGCCACCCGATAGAAATAAAAAAAAGGTAAAGTACCTTGGGGTCATGCTAGACACTGGACTGACCGGATCGGCACACGTTACGTACGTGGCCGAAAAGGCCCAAAGGGCCTCCCTGAACCTGGCGCGGATTATGCCTAGGGTCGGTGGGGTGGCTGAGGTGAAAAAAAAGGCTCCTGGCCTCGGTGGCCGAATCAACGGCGCTATACGCAGCCCCAGTCTGGGGGGACATGGCAATGCGGACGGCGAAAAATAGGGGGGCACTAAGGTCGACCCAACGAACGCTGGCAATCAGGGTAAGCCGGGCGTATCGAACAGTCTCGACCGAAGCTCTCCTGGTCCTAGACAAAATGCTGCCATGGGACCTCCTAGTGGCTGAACAAAGTAAAATGTATCTAGACGAAGGTCTGGATCTCACCAGGGCCAGGAGTGCCACCATATCGGCCTGGCATGAGGAATGGGCCAAGAGTCTGATACCGGACCTCAGGGCATGGTATGACCGCCGACACGGGGAGCTTTCCTACTGGACGACTCAGGTTCTGACCGGACACGGCCAGTTCCAGAGCTACCTGTCAAGGATCAAGAAGGCCATCAGCGATATCTGCGTACTGTGCGACTCTGGAGAAACGGACAACGTAGAGCATACTGTTCTGCGGTGTGATGCTCTCAGGGAAACACGGGACGCAGCACCAACCGCTGTGAGAGGCCGACCCATCAAGGAGGTGGTCTCCCATATGATGACTTCGGCGGAGGCATGGAGGGAGGCGACTCAAGATAGCCAAGGAAACAGCCAGGCGAGAGAGGTTTGAGCGGGTCTCTCGGGAGAGTGGTCGAGACGAGGAGCCGAGGGAGGGGGGAGGGGGTGGGGAGCAGCCAGGCCCTCATGGTCTCGACGCACCCTCACAGGACGGATTACAAAATGGCATCCCCCTATCCAACCGCAGGTAGACATGCGGGATGATAGTCAGGGATAGAGCTGATTGAAGGAGAACGGCAGAGACGCCTCTCCCACGGCTTCGATGTAATGCCAAAGTAATACCGAGCCTGGGGGGGTGGGAGGAATCCGGGCTTAGTGGGTTTGCGAGTCTCACACTAGTCACGCAAGGCTGCTAGTGGCGCATGTGCATCATGCATTCCCGAAACCTCCCAGAACAAACAAAAAAAATCAGACTGTATATATATATATATATATACTCGTCTGTGACGCTTCCATGACGGACTATTTAGCACCTTCAATGGTCACTCAGGGCGCTGCCTAGGCTGGTTATGCCGTTTTGCGGGAGGAGAGAATTAAGAGTCGGAAATATGCACCTATCGGAAACTCTATGAATTTTCAATATTTTGCCTTTGAGACCTTAAGGGGCCCAGGTATAATTACTGCGGAAGTTATTACTAAAGTATGCAAATGTCTCAGATTAGCCACGGGGAACCTATGCGCTGGTGAATTTTTCCGGCAAAGGCTGTCATTGGATATAGAACGTGGCAACGCCACGGCGGTGCTTGGCACCTTGTCCAGGTGTAGACACCAGGCTTGGACCCAGGAATGATGTAGCTTGTCGTCACGTTTACTGGGGGACGATTGTTTGCACCCCATTATAAGTTAAATATAATGTGTTTTATCTGTTGATATATAGACCAATATGAAGTACAAACATTGCATATAACAAAGGGGATGTACATCCACCTTGACATGCCCCCAAGCGTCAAAGACATAAAGGTCTCTCAATGCTAAGGAAAACTAGCCAGATACAAACAGGCTTTCAGAGAAAATAATACAACCTTTCCGACTCCGAGACCGTTACGATAAAACAGGCGCGGCAAACAAATTGGGCAAATTGGGAGCCACCGTTCACCTGGAAAAACGGAGGAAAGAAGCACTGCGAAGCGAAGGTAAATATATTACATTGGATTTCTAGCCCCTGATTGAATGAATTCTATTCCCAAACTGCTTTTTATACAAAGAATCCTGCTTAGGAATAAAGCCAATAAACAGCACTCTAGAATAGGCGACGAGGAATCGCAAGTCCCTCACAGAGCCGCTATTGCCAAAGACAAACATGCATTTAGCAACGGGATGTCTCCTACCGTATAGCAATGTATTCAGTACCGATAAGAACAAATTACGATGCATACAGGTTAACCTAGGGAGCCAATTCAACGGAATCCAGGCCATACTGTATGCGAGTACACATACCGAGGTAACTTTCCAATTCTCGCGGGAGAAACTTCAGCGTAGCAAAGGAAAGAAGAAGTAGTATATAGTAGTACAGTAGAGGCCAAAAGTTAACAGAACTGGCGCAGCAAGCATGACACTCCTCGACAATGGCCCACCCAAATTCAAGAGAAAAGATGGAGCTATCTTAACACGTATGACATTCGGAAATGAAAATAAAGTAAATTGGGTGGGACAATTGGAGGGTCATAGAAGAAAACTCGCAAAGTGATCACAGGTATATACAGGGTGCGTCAATTAAATCCGGACTAAACGTCATCGCCCGTTTTCGCAATTTATGTCTAAAGAAAAACAGATATTTCGGTCATTTTTTTACGTGCCGTTAGGTACACTCCTGAGGAACATTTTTATTCAATGTAGCCACCACCAGCAGCAATTACACTTTCAATTCTGGCGCAAAAGCGCCCGCAGGCCTTCTTCAAAGTTAGCAGATTGAGATTCTTGAACGGACTCGACAATGGCTCTGCGTAGCGCTTCTGTATTTGCATGTCGAGACCTGTTAGTCTCTTGCTCAACAACGCCCCATACATAGAAGTCAGGGGATTCAAGTCTGGACTGCTAGGGGGCCATATCGTTTTGTCCCAGAACGCCGTCATGTTGCCCCGTAGCCAATCCTGGACGGGATTACTGGTGTGGGCAGGGAGCGCCGTCTTGTTGAAAGACATATTGTCTTCCATTCCGCTTCGCAGAAAAGCGTAAATACACTTACATTGTTACGGTTTCGTGTCTGTCAAAAAAGTGTGGGGGCATCACGTCTCCTTCGTTCGACACAACACTTAGGACGTGCACACTGGCAGGATGTTGGGTTCTATGCACGATTGGTACATCCTCAGGGTTCTTTGCGAGCCACCGGTCATTTTTCGGGTTATGTTTTAGGTCAATGGTGAAGATTTTTTGTCAGAGAAGAATCGAAGATGTCCCGCCATTTCGTGTCTTAAAAACGTGAGGATGAGATGGCAGCAAGTCATTCTCTTATTTTTCGCGGCCTGAGACAACATCTGTCTGACTTTAAACGTGTAAGACTTGTAGCACAGTTCTTCGTTGATAATCCGACGCATAGAACAATCACTCATATTGAATTTGATCGCTAAACGGCGCATCGATAGACTTGGATCCTTAAAAACGCAGTTTTGCACAATTTTGATAACTTTTGGCGTCTTCACTTCTCGTCAGCGGTTGTGAATCTTTCTTCCAGGTGTTGCACTACCTAGCCCTGTCTCTTCTGCATCTCTGTAGCGTCGGGCAATGTCGTAGACCGTTGTTCTTTTAAAGCCAGTGATGTTGACGATTTTGGCTGGCCGATGTTCGGCACAAAGCAATTGGATAACGGTTGTTCTTCGGTCATATTCTAGACCCAGGTGGCGGCGGCCGTACATGATGACAATGCGTTCTTGTTGTCTTGTGAGCGGGCTGTCTGCTAACGCAAACCGATCTGAATTAACGCCTTCCGTCTATGCTGGGTAGCCCGCCAAAATTTGTCTGGATTTAGCTGACGCACCCTGTAAAGTGCAAATATAGACCTCGATAGACTTCGCAGCGACGTAAGAAGGCTTGGGACCCATTTATAAGGGGGATCACATCTGATTAGAGGATGCGGCACTTGTACTGGAGAATGCGTTTGAGGCAGCCTCGATTCAACGGCGAGGCGTTGTTGCTGGCGTTCCCGCCCAAATACTAGTGAAAAGAGGATATCGCAAACCTGAGAGGACATACCTATGCGGCAGGGCGGATGTTCACGCGTGCTAGAGAAAGGGAAAGTAGCGGAAGTCAAAGAAACTGAGAGCAGCCTCAAAGTAGAAATGCTTTCCCGAAAGCAATAAGAACAGCAAAGATAGAACATTGAGAGAGCTTGCGAGGACGTCAATGTATGTGGCCCAATAGGATTGTTACAGACAAACTCCTCCAGCCACGATCGGCACTGAGGAGGAAGATTCTGCTCGTTCTGCTTGTTAAAGCAGCCGTCGTTCCTCACGCTTCGCGCATTCCTCTTTATGTTCAAAACATGGGTTATGTAGGCATTTCTACCGCCAAAATAGTCTCGCCTGCAGTTTTCGGGGTCTTCCTCTTGTTTGACACAAGACCCCGAGCACTTTACTGTGGGCGAGTGCCCGACTTAGGCTGTATTGTTTGCGGTTTCGGCTTTTCAGCCGATTCCGCCGGGAGTTGGTGTTCTGGTTGTTACTTGGAGGCCATACACAAAAACTGTGAGGAGCGAGGAATCCCTGGAGAGGCTTTTTACGTGAAAAAGTGCGTAGATTGTTTTGCTCGGGGTCCAGGCACAGTAGGTGACGCCAGAAGAATTGCTCCTGCACCTGGCAATGCTACTTTTCTAGGCTAAAGCTCTTCGTCACCATTAAGCAGGTAAAAGTTCGGACTAACATCGGGACCAGCAGTAAAGACATGAAGAACAAGGGCGACAGCCACTATCACAAATACCGGAAAATGCGCAAACGATATTTGCATGATGGTGCAAGATGTTGAACGTTTGAAAAGTTTTGAAACCTCCCGCGAATTGCACTGGCCCCAAGGAAACTTCCCACGACACCGCTAGACGGCGCCAACGGCGGCGACACTGAAGATATAGATATATGTCTCCCCCGCCGGCGTAACTACGCTGACAGGCTATATCAATAGTTTGATTAGCTGACCGGACTGATGACGTCACACAGAAGACGCACAAGGAGACAGAGGACAGCGATGCCAGCAAAAACAACGTTAAAAGCAGCAGCGAAGGCGGTGGTGGCGCAAAACCCTCCAAGAGGCAGTGTCGTCGAAGACACGCTGTTGGTAGAGGGAAGGAGGGGCGTGCTTAAACTAACTCAGAATATTGGGACTCCTAAGGGGGACCCACTGAATTGTTTCTTCTTCACGCTGCTGCTGGCCGATCTTGTTCAATACGTGCGTCAAGAGTTTCAACATGCCGTGGTGATAACGTATGCTGATGACATCGTTGTTGCTCATTGTACAATTGGTGCTACCTCGCGCATTACCGCCGTGGGAGAGGAGGGTCGGAAATGTACGGTTACTGTCTGTCGGTACGACCGTGCGCTTGTTTATGCTGAGGACTCTGCTAAAGTTGGCGTATAGTCTAGGCAGAGTGTGGCAAATCCTATCTCAAGCGAATTTCAGTTTGCTTGAGAAGTGTTCCACTCTATGCATGAAGCGAGTACTTTGCGTCTTAATCAGGGCGAGGAGCGGCTTCTTTTATGTATTGTCGAACTGTGCGCCGATATTGAAGATGCTTTGGCTTAGGTTGTTCTTGGTAGTTATTGGAGGTGTGGCGACGCAAAGTCACGGAGTCAGCGACAGAGGTAAAAGCGCTCGACGTCTTTAAGTCTCTTTGGTTGTGGGCCTGGTGGCCTGCGATGACAGGCACGTCTATACCAGGTACATCGTACACGATTTCCATCACCTCATACGCTCCCGAAGGAAGTTTCACAAAGACTGTAGTACTCAGTTAATTTGTCGGTTCTGCTCTCAGCAATGCGCTAAGTACTACTCGGCTGATTGTTCGACACTGCAACGAAGATATTTGCACTTCTTCTCTTGATGGAACGGCAGGACAACCAACAAAGGTGTTTAATATTAACGTATACCATTATTACATACTGAATCTGTTCTCTCTCTCTCCCTCTGAATCACACATACTTTTTGTGTGATACAGAAGGAGAAATAGAACATCTCTCTACATTTGAGTGAAATAAATATGATTGAATGATTTTCAATTTCACTGCACTTTTCATCGTAATTCATCAATATATATATATATATATATATATATATAAAGTGTGTTGCAAAAAATTAGCAACTCATGTTTTTTGTGATAATTTCGGCTTGGTTTATTTGAATGGCTTGAAATTTTAAGCGCATGATGTACATGACGAAACATGAGTATAGTGTTGATTTCATTGCAATCTCAAAATCGGTTCATACAAAAAATAAAAAAGTGTGAAAAAACAGTGTTGCAAAATATTAGCAACAATAACATGCTAACAACACAGCTCTTGTTTGTAAAGGATAGTCGATACTACAGCTGATATTCGATCCCGGGGATCAAATGTCAGAAATATTGTCTAGCTAAATCAATCGTTATATAGCTGCAAAATATTCTACAGCTTAGTCGTTGTTCCGAACTAACGACAAAGCTTATGTTTAAACCATGGGTCGTACAAAGGATCTTTCGGATAACGAAAAGACAAGAATTGAGGCATATGCTGAGCTAGGTCATACAGTAACTGCTATAGCAATCAGATTAGGAAGGCATAAAAGCACCATCAGCAGGTTCTTACAACCTGGAGTGAACCAAAGGTGCAGATCTAACAGTGGGCATAAGCCAGTTTTGACTATTCGAGATCGGCGAAGGATCATACAGTTGGCTACTCATGACCAAATGTCCTCTTCCAGGATCAGGACTACTTTGGGAGTGCCAGTGCACCGATCCACAGTGTACCGAGTGTTAAGTTCTGACAAAAACGTGCGATACGCGAAAAGGAAGCTTATGCCGCGACTGCAACCGAAGCACATTGTCGCACGGCGTGAATTTTCGCATAGATACCAAACTTGGGATAACGAGTGGAAAAACATCGTCTTCTCGGATGAAATAGAATTTAATCTCGATGGCCCTGATGGCTGTCAGTACTATTGGCACGACTTACGAAAGGAACCTAAATGGTTCTCGAAACGTGTGACCGGTGGTGGTTCTGTGAAATATTGGGGCGCGTTTGGATATAATGGGAAGTCTGATCTAGTCGAGATTGTGGGCCGAAACAATTCTGACATGTACCAGCGCATTGTCGGTTCCCAATTAGAAGCCCACTTCAGAATAATTGGGGGACCTGACGCAGTTTTTCAACAAGACAACGCCACGTTTCATACCTCGGCTAGCACTATAGCCTTTTTTCAAGAACAAGGAGTGCCACTTTTTGACTAGCCGGCATTAAGTCCAGACCTGAATCCCATTGAAAATCTTTGGGGACATTTGGTAAAGCAGATTTACGCAAATGGTCGACAATATGATCATTTGTCGGACCTCAAAGAAGCTGTCCAGCAAGCATGGACTAATATTCCACTTTCGTACTTACAACAGCTCATTAACTCCATGACAGACCGAGTTTACGATTTGATTCAGAAGAAGGGACGAAAAACCCGTTTCTAGAATAAAATATGTAGTATCAAATAAGTCATACAGCCCTGCTAAGAATCGAATACGCTGTAAGGCGCTATTGTTGCTAATATTTTGCAACACTGTTTTTTCACACTTTTTTATTTTTTGTATGAACCGATGTTAAGATTGCAATGCAATCAACACTATACTCATGTTTCGTCATGTACATCATGCGCTTAAAATTTCAAGCCATTCAAATAAACCAAGCCGAAATTATCACAAAAAAACATGAGTTGCTAATTTTTTGCAACACACTTTATAATGGCAACGTACGTGACCTCTAATAAAGCCTTTTTTATAATGTTTGTATACATAGTATATAAACATATATAGAGAGTTTTTTCCAAGGGGCCTAGGAAAAACAGAAAAGAGCAACTCGTACACATAAACAGATGGCATAACGGAAAACCAAAGCGCAGGAATTCCAGAGGTCAAAATCGAAAAGGTAAAGTTTACACGCGCGTGCGCAAGATGCCTACACAAAAAAAGACACATGCGGACTTACAAAGGGCAGGTGACATAGAGGAAAAAATCGCATATTCGGAAGGACTTGTGAATAGTCAGAACGATAAGTACCAAATTCCCACTAGTTGGGTTCGTGGCTCGATAACTATTTGATGGCGGCGGCGCTGTGCAGCAGCAAGCAAATTGAAGTTGCTGACGCGGGCTCAGAGAATGCAGAGGATGCTAAGGAACTAAGGAGCTACTGCTACCTCAGCTAAAAGTACCACAAGACTACTTGCAATCGACTGTAGAAGTACAGTAGACACTTTGGAAGAGTAAAATCTCAACAAGACTATATAAATAAGTACCTCGGCAAGTAGCACAGCACTATGGGATTATACATTTCTGGGGAATACTGGGAAAAAGGCGAAAATAATGAGAGATGGAGAAAGCCGGTCGTGCTAAGGAAAAGCAAAGAAAGAATGAATAGACACCGAAGTTCCATCACGATTACAACAAATGAGGATAGCTCTGTGAAAGACATGATGAAAGCAATTGCCCTCTATAACAATCCAAAGGACACCAACGTGCATATTGGACCAGTTAAGACGAATAAAAACGGGTACATAATCTTCAAAATCACGGAAGAGGGAGTACGAGGTGACACGTCTGGTGCCAAAGCCCTGTTATAGGGGATGGGAATTAAAGTGGACATCAGAAAGATAACAAGTTCTACCCAAACGGTTGTGCTGTGAGACGTTAACCTTTTCGTCACTCCGGAGAAAACTACGAATGCCTTTCGCATAGGGATCACGAGAGTACAAGTGTAGTAAACATGTTAGTAGAAAAAAACCTACACCTCGTTCTAGGTGTGCAACGAGTTAGCCCATAAGAGTGGACAAAGTTCACAAAAAGTGGAGATGATTATGTACGCTGATGACCTGGCTGTCATAACTCTAGCAATGAAAAAGGAAGAACCCTATAGATGACAAGGGATAGACAAAACTTGCCCCGGAGACGAGCGAGAACATTCTCTTGACGAAAAGGAAGAATGTGGGCGAAGTATCCACGGGCATTCAGTCTTACGAACTACGCGACCATAGCATTATAATTCAAAGACGAAGCTGTAAATAATACGCGCTCAGAAAACAGTAAACTAATTAGGTGTTTAGGATAAAATATTAAGCAAAAGAAGAAACCTTGGCTAGATACCTTGGAGTCCTATTAGATAAGGATTTCTGGAGCCGTAGTCACAGCAGAAAGGGCACGGCGAAGGCGGCTAAAGAGGCCAAAGGGATGAGCACAATCCTGCCAAACATGCACGGACCGATGGGGTGCCGGCGGTGACTATTAACGTGCGTTACCAAATCAATCGCACTCTTCGGAGCGTCAGTCGGGTTGCAGAACGCCTTAAAAAGGATGGACGGCAAGAATGGCCCTAAGAAACATGCAAAGAAAGCGGCGCTTCGGTGACAGCAACCCTACAGCACGGTAAGCACGAATGCAGCCTTGGTACTGGCTGGTATACCATCTAATGACCTAAAAGCAAACAAAAAGAGAAGAACGTGGGAAAGAGACCCCAAGTTTAACGACGATGCGTAGACGGGAGAAAATTGAGACCGTGCTAAAAAGCGTAGGATGCTATTCTCACAGGCTCTCCCGTTCAATTACTTTGCCTGCTAATACTTGACATAAAAAGTGGATACACCGCCCGGCGAACGCATTGTTTCCCTTGCCACCGTTATTTCCAAAGCTGTCGTTTTCGTACAGGCACAGCTGTCTCTGAGACCTATGTGCAGGATGGCGACATCGAGCACACTAACAAAATGCAAGAGACTACAGCAAGCGAGGATAACCACTATAGCGCTGTTAAGAGCCAGATAGGGCCCAGAAGGAAAACGAGAAGTTAAAATATCAGATTAAACGAGCATAAACTAGAGCGTGAATATATATATATATATATTTATTTTAAAAAAATGAATGGGCTCCCGTGGGTCTAATTACAGATGAGGCATACATGAGTGTACACTGCTGTTAATATGATTGAACCACGACGTTTTGGCTCTAAAAAAATATATTTTGTTGTTTACCCGTTAAATCCGTACGGTTTAACCAGCGCTAGTCAACTAACAGCACGACGCAGTAAATCGAGGCGGAATTCCGTTGAGTGACTTCTCTTAGATGGCTCGGACAGAAATCATAACAACGCCGTTAATCAGGTTCCCTTCCTTTTTCATCTAGCTTAGGGTTTTCTCTTTCTGATATGCATATATCAGTGTCTAGCTCCATTGTTTGCTTGTACGTACATTACACAGCTGGAAAACTCAGTGTTGCTACTTACGAATATGTTTGTGTTACACCACGCAATAACTAGGTGCCAAGATCACAACGTCACGTACTTTTTTATTCCAAGCTCCCACTTGACTTTCTGCGTATTTAATTTGGTTTTATTAACACCCAAACTGGGTAAATGTGTTTATATTACATCAAAATGTTTCCATGCCAACGCCAGAAGCGTTCTACAAAACACCGGCAATGTTGGACAATACATGGATGGAACCGTTCTTCAAGTAACGACACGTTCTCACCCGCTACTCCGTCCATGGGTTCCACCACAAACTATGGCACCGCACTGGGTTCCATAATCCTTCCGATGAGTGTTGCTGCAAATTTTGCGGCCTTGTCTGCACCAAATATTATCATGAAACATGTCGGTCAGCGCCCGCTATCTGGGCGCTAGGTCGCTGACATTTTCCAGAGATACGCATATACAACATATTTTATATATGCCCGAGATAAACGGAAACAAATGCCGTTTCCGAGATTTAGTGAATACGTGTAATGTAATGTAATTAACAATACCGAAAGGTGATGTAATAATAAATAACAAAAATGTTTCGAGACACCAACAATCTAGCGTTTTGCTAGTTCTGCTATAAACCTAGCCGCCGGGCATACCGCGGCGTGGTATCGATCACATTTGCTCAGCATTGTTCGCATTGACATTTATCCTGTGGTTCATGAAAACCCTTCACGTTGCACAGAACGTGATGAAATCCGTGGGCTGCCAAGGCCGTAGTTAGATGTCGATATTTTACTCCGCTACCCCGCCATTCAGTGTCGTCATTGCTGCTGTTCCATAAATACCTATGTCCACCTCACTAGTTTTGGTTTCCAAGTTCCGCATATAAACTTCAAAGGCGCACGTTTTCTTCAGATTACATCGTTTTTGTAGGTCTTTCGTCAGCAGCGGGCCACTCGTGAACAACTATTCCTGCATGTATTCGGTAGCGCAAGAACTTTAATATTAAAGGATATAAATCCTATTTTTTCTCAAATACTTTATACAGAGCAGGTGAAGTTGCAGTATTTGTTACTTACAAAAATATTCTCTATAAGCTTGTTAAAAAAGCCCAAAACAAATTTTGAAAGGTCTAGTTCGAAGATGCTGATAATCCAAAAAAGCATGGAAGGCCATAAACTCATATTTTAGAGGAACTACAAGGGGGAGCTCGTTACGCCCGGAATTAGTTGAATTAAACATTGATCAGATAAATCAGCAATTTGCTACGATAGGAGAGAAAACTGTGTTAGAATCTATTGGGGCAATTGATCCAACAAATGAACTACTAATACAATCAAATGTTTTGTTCGGGTTTTTTTGTACCAGAAAAGCGCGAAATATCAAAATTAATTCAAGGTCTAAATGGTCGAAAGGCTGCTGGATAATATTCCCATCAAAATGTTTAAACAAAATTGCCATATATTTACTGGCATTTTCCACTCACTTATAACAAACATAGTTAGCACATCACAATATCCTGACAATCTCAAGCAATCTCTCTTACATCCAATTTACAAAACAGGTACATATTCCAATATTAGCAATTTTAGACCAATCTCACTCTTATCGTCTATTAATAAAATAGTAGGAAATATATTATCTAAACAACTAATTTCATTTTTGAAAGAAAACAATTTGCTAAGCAACATTCAATACGGATTTAGAAGGGGACGCAATTGCGAATCTGCAGCTGATGCAATGATCATTTATATTACAGACACACTAGAAAGTGGCAATTCTTGTATAGCAATATTCTGCGACTTGAGTAAAGCGTTCGACACTGTAAATCATCAAAGATTAATTAACAAAATGAACCATTTTGGTATTAAAGGCAATTATTTACAGCTTATGAAATCTTACTTAACCAAACGAAAGCAGTATTTTGAGGGTAAGGGTATTAGGAGTGATGCAGCCACTGTCTCGGGGGGTGTTCCCCAGGGAAGTGTGTTGGGTCCTCTGCTATTTATTTTATACACGAATGATTTATTAATAGACTCAAACCAATCAATACAGATTTCGCTGACGACACAGTTTTGCTCCTACGAGGAAAGTGTTCTGCCTTCTTATACAAGACCGCATCGAAATGTATTACAAATGTTTGTAATTGGATGTCACGAAACGAGCTTGTACTAAATCTAAGTAAAACTAAATATATGGCTTTTTGTAAAAAAAACTAATATCGACACATTTTCAAACAATTCACTCATAGTATATATATATATATATATATTTTTTTTAGAAAGGAGGAAATGCTATTTTACGCACCGTCAGACTGGAGAAAGGCAAACGGCCCCTTATCTCCACTCTGGTGTGTGGGACTCGGCGCGATGGTCCGCGCCCCTACCCACTAAAACCTGCCTCTCATAACGCCCTTGACACAGCCCAGATCTTTGTTTAATCGTACTATGGGTCGTGGGGGTGACATCCGGACTATCTAACCAGGTTCGCCTGCTTGTTTGGCGAAGTCTGCTCTTCGGCTGGCGTGCCTTGTGACGAGAGAGAATAATTTCCTCTTCTTGCGCTAATCCTGTCGTAACTCGCTCTTCTCTGCGTCCCGCATAGTTTCATCTCCGTCAGCACCTCTCGCGCAACCGCTGCTCCAAGGGTCCATGCTGCTGGTTCCGAGCAAATGAAATCCATGAATTGGGCTAGCCCATCTCTCGGGAGCACGAGAGGGTGTTTAGGTCTCTGGGCACCCGCGTTCGTCCAACTATCTCTCACACTGTTGCTTGCCTTTCGTCTAGCCTCTTCCCAGCACGGGCATTCTAGGAGAGTATGTGCCGCGTCATCTTCAACGCCCAGAGTGCAGAACATGCACGTGTCCGAAGGCGCCTTACCGATCTTGTATAAATAGGACTGGAAATCTCCGTGACCGGTGACTATTTGCGTTAGGATACAGTTCATGTCACCTCCGGGCCTATTCAGCCATTTCTCGATGTTCGGTATCAGATCACGGACCTTGGCTCCCGCCTAGTCCTTCCTGAGGCTCTCCCATTCCGCCTGCCATCGCAGAAGTGTTACTTTCGTTTCCTCTTCCTTTGCTTCCCTTGTCGTCCTATCTGGACCACGCTCCCACAGTCTTCGTCTTTATCTGCTTTGAGGTCCCAGGGCGGGGTCCCTGCCAGAACCAAAGTTGCCGCCGTGCTCACGGTCCTGTAGGCCTGTGTGATGCGAAGAGCCGGTACCCGTTGGGCTCTTCTGAGTAGGCCTTTTCGATGTATTTCTCCGCACTTCTTTTTGAACCATACCGGTGCACCGTACAGGACGATGGATTCCGCCACTGACATGACCAGCCTTCTTCTTGAGGCTCTGCTAGGTCCGTAGATATTTGGCAGGATTTTGGCGATATCGTTTGCCGCTTTGCTTACCTTTTTAATTGACTTCTTCAGGGGAGGCGCTCCTGTGAGTCCCCGGTCTAGTTGGACGCTTAGGTATCTCACCTCCTTGCTGAATATTATACTTGTTCCCTGCAGTCGTAGATTCATCTCTCTGCAGTGCTTTCTTCCTATGAGCAGCACTGCCTCTGACTTCTCAGGAGCTAGTTCCAGTCCAGCTCTCTCCATCCACCTTTCGAATGCCTTGAGCGATTTGTTAGCGGCTAGCTCTAATTCCTCTGCTGTTCGGGCCTTGACCATAATTGCTAGATCATCCGCATAGGCCTGCAGGTGGACCCCTTCTGGGAGATTACTCCATCCTGTAGGTAGCTGGATGTAAGCTTTACCAAATAGGGCGGGACGCCCTTCTTATGATGGTATCTAAGATTACTTTCCAGGGAAGACTATTAAAAGCGTTTCGCACATCAAGCATAACCGCCATAAACAGGTCCCTGGTTTGCGGTGTCGAGCTATGTAGCCTTTCAGCACCTGAGATAACCCTGTGTATCGCAGTAAGGGCCGACCTATGCTTGCGGAATTTGTACTGTGAGTCCGAGAGAAGGCCGGTTTCCTCCGAAGTTTCTTAACCTCTCCTCAAAGATTGCCTCAAAACATTTCGCCAGTAAGTCCAGAAGGCAAATGGGTCTATATCGCCACTGCCCTTTGGAACCAATACCACCTCCGCTTTTTTCCACTCTCTCGGGAACCTCCCCTCACGAAGCAGCTTTGTTGCGGCATCTGCCACGAAGTCTGGCAACTCTTTGCACAGGTAGCGAATTACCGCCGGTGGGATTCCGTCAGGGCCCGCTGCCTTGCCTGTCTTTATTCTGCCCGCCACGGCTGTCACCTCCGCGACTGTAACTTCAGGTATTTCTGAGCACTTGTTTGTGCTCTGTTTGTTCACCATTCCGTACATCTTTCTGTTGAAATCCTCGTGAATGTAGGAATAAATTCCGCAATATTTCTTCTTTCACCTCAGCTGCGATGTCTACCTTTGGTTTAGCAAAGCTTCCCCGCACTAGCTTATAGGGCCGTCCCCATGAATCGCCGTCCAGTTCAGATAGGAACGCCCTCCAGCTTTCTTTCTTGCTTCTCACTATCTCCTGTTTTAATATCATTCGGCTTTCACGATATTCTGCTAATATCGCATGGGTATTGGCACTTCCCTTAGCCTCTTTAAGCTTCCGCCTTTACTTGCGTAACTCATGCATAATTTGCGAGCATCCTTGATCCTTTCGTTCCACCAATAATTTAGCTCTACTACCCCCGTTCTTTTGGGATGTATGACTAGCGCTCTGGCCACCTCCCATGCTCTTTGAACCACTTTCCTGTAG
The DNA here is from genome assembly GCA_003439945.1 of Dermanyssus gallinae. NCBI lineage: Eukaryota > Metazoa > Arthropoda > Arachnida > Mesostigmata > Dermanyssidae > Dermanyssus > Dermanyssus gallinae. Next base: position 22,589 of record QVRM01006241.1, on the reverse strand, counting down.
CTTGCTATATCTTGCAGGCTATCACATTTTGCTATTTCGACCTGAAAGGCCTTCTTAAAGGCGTCTTCACTCTTAAGTTTACGCCGAGGGTTACCTGGTTTCCGTGGTGGTTGAGACTTTAGACGCACCGGGTCTAAAGCCCGACCTCGTAATAACAACACCTATCGAGGTCTGGGTTTAAGATGCCGAGGTTTACGGCCCGAAATGGGACCTGGCAAAAGCGCGGCAGGACAAGATCACTAAATAGGACGTCGAGTTCCTAAGGGCGGCGCTCCCCGACCCGCGAAAACCTAGCAGATTCGGATCCATCACTATCTCTATGAGTGGTTTATGGGACTCCCAATCTGCGAGAACGCTCTTAGGGCTCGGCGTCACGAAGAGGAATCTTATGGATCTTACCGTTTTAACGTTGCAAGGAACCTTGAAGATATACCGCTCGCACCGGGTCCATAAGAGCGGGGGCTACCATCAAGCAAGGACACCGACAGCTGATTCCTAACCTCACGTGACACCTTTTTACCACAATTTTTAAGGCGAGCACTGTCGAGTGTGCAAACGTATTGTAAATTATTAATAAATCATCACAATATATATATATATATATATATATATATATATATATATATATATATATATATATATATATATATATATATATATACATACATATATATATATATACATATATATGTAAATATATATATACATACATATGTAAATATATATATATATACAGAGTGTCAGCCTTTTTGTGCCTGAAACGCTAGGGTATGGTCAAGCTCGGTGAGAAAATCATTTTTGCCAATAGAATGGAGAAGCGGAAATGCTTCGTATAGGAGTGAAATAATGTTTTAATGCATTTTTTAAAATTGGGATTATAGGGGTGGCTGTCCCGACATACGATCACAAAATGCACGTTTGTGAGAGAACGCATTCCTTGATTGAAAAACCAAGCCTACCGGCACATTCGGGGGAAACTTCTACATTTTCGAAACTATACCCTTAGCTAGCGCAATGACTATTGTGATTAAGAATAGTTTGCAAAATTATAATTTTACTTTCGCATGTTTGAACTTTCACGACTAGGTTTTCCAATTTTTTGTTTCCATGCGCACAACTAATACGCCCAGACGAACGTGCATCTTAAGTGAATCATTTTGGTACCAAATTGGTAGAGCTGACGTCTGTGGTTGCAAAGTAACTCTAATCTCCCTATGGTCATATCGGGTGTGAGTGCGTACATGCAGCTAGTATGTTCACTTTCTTTATAAATCAAGTCACTTGCCAAACCTGAAGAAGCTCAGAAAAATATTTATTTACTTTAAATCTTGTACGAACGAATGCCGCCAGCTAATAAGCACATTTGGCATCGATGGCAAAGCTTGCGTTGCACGCGTGTTACCCTGCTGCCTTGGGTAAGAGGCATAATGAGGAACTCTGTTTCCTTCGAATAGGTGGCCCCAAAGAAAAAAGTCAAAGCCGGACAGATCGGGCGATTGCGGCGGCCAAGCTTGTGGACCGCCTCGGCCAGTTCAGCAATTGGCAAAGGTCTCATCCAGATAAGTCCGTATCGGAAGGGGCACCATCGTGCTGGAACTACAATCTCGACCGAATACTCTGTGGGATGTTTGCCAAGTATTCTTGCAAGGTTATGATGAGAAGCATGTAGTATGTTGGTCCAATTAACCTAATAGGAAGTATATGAGATCTGAAAAGATAGTTGCTCACTATGCCAGCCCAGACACTCACGGTGAAGCAACGCTGGTGTGCATGCGGGCGGGATATATGCGGGTTCTTCGTAGCCCACCAATGAGCATTGTGTGCGTTGAACACACCAGCTTGTGTAAAGGTCGCTTCGTCCGTGAAGAGAACAAGAGCAGGAAATTTCACATCCGCCGCTGCTTGTTGCAGAAACCAGCGACAGTGCGTTTCATTTACAGTATCTTATGTGTATTATTACAACATTATAGTCGTGTAGGTCGTAAGGCTGAAAGCCCGTGTACGCAGCACTGGAACATCCAATACATATAACTTTTTTTTATTTTCTTCTTCTTAGCACCGTGTTACCTAAATCTCATATTTATGTTTAAAAAAAGAATAGTAAAAACAATAATAATGACAATAATAGTAATAATAATAGCCAGTAAATAATATTTTGCCTGAGTGTTCAGGGATCTGGTCGAAATATATAATATTAGTGGTCGCTCGAAGTTGTATTTTATGGCCACCCGCCCCGGCCATGAACAGTACGCTTAAAGGCCGCCAAGTGACGCAATGTGTAGGCGCGTCGCTGTTTCCCACATGTCACGTCTTCGGCACGCATGACTATGGCACCATGTACAAACACATATATATATATATATATATATATATATATATATATGTACATATATATATATATATATATATATATATATATATATATATATATATAATATATATATATATATATATGTACATATACACATATATATCTCTGCACACGTGTGTCTGCATGCGTGTGGTTGTGCTGTTTCATGGCTATTGAAATGTATGTGTGGGCGCTCATGTGGAAACTCGTTACGGTGGTTACATGTTGTCTGTCATGTGTTTGCATTTTAGGTCATGTGTTTGTGCGTATTGTGTAGTTTTTGAGTGTCATACATTTTGTGTAATTAAAATGGTGGTTTATTCAATTAACCTGGACAGTTGCTCCTGGCTGAAGTGATGTAATTTGTTTTCGTATTTGTTTCTTGATTTGTCTAGTGGTCTCGTTTGTTTGTTCTCATATGTTATCAGGACACCTATTTAATAGCTTAATAAAATGACTGGCAGCCCGTCCTTTCATGGTTTCACTTTTTATGTTTTCCAAATTGAGAGTGCCATGTTGGCGTGCTCTGGTAAGATACTGGTGACTTGATATTTGTCTCTCTTGTATCTCACGCCCAACATGTGCCTCTTTCAGAAGAAAATGGGAGAGCACTGATTCTGCGTACTGATGTCGAAAAGGCAAAACCTTTAAACTGTCCATAAGTGTCGCTGCATTAACGCTGCGTTCGGCACCGCAGACTAATCTTACGGCTTTCTTCCGCAAGAAGATTAATGGTTGTATTGTTGTCAGATAATAACCACCGTATAGTGTTAGTCCATATCGATAGTAACTCTCTACAAGTGCACGATATACCTCGAGTTTTAGTGTTACTGTGGCTGAGTTTCGTATCGGGCTTGATATTGCCACGCCCTTCCTCAATTTCTTAGCAATATAATTGACGTGTGGTTGCCAAGATAGGTTACTCGAAATCATCATTCCCAAATAATTTATCTTATCAGTTCGTTCGATTAAGGGGCAGTGACAATGCATAGTGCTGGTTATATCGAGATGGTTGTGTAGTTGTATAGAATCCATGTGTGCAATAGCCGGACGACTTCGGAGTTCGAAACTGTATAAACTTAGTTTTGCTGTGATTTATCACAAGTCCGTTTTGTTTCATCCACGTCCCGATTTTACTTAAGCTTCGTTCTGTGTTGCGTATTCTCAAGTGATTGTTGCGTACAGATAAGTGCTGTATTATCCGCGTACATGTATTTAGTAGAGAAGTCTTTTATTTGAAAGAAATCGTTGCAATACAAAATGTATAAAAGAGGACCCATCACACTTCCTTAAGGGACGGCAAAATGTCTCAAGGTAACTTCGGAAGATTCGTTGTTGAACGAGTATGTCTGTTTTCTGTTATTTAGATATGTTTCTATCACAGCTAGCGCGGTTTGCAGTGATTTCCATACGCTGCATTTTGTGCAATGAGCGGCAATGTGGAATGCGGTCGAAAGCCTTAGACAAATCTAGAAACACACCAACTGGCCTGTTACCTTTATTTATCTCTTGAGCTAGTGTTTCATGCACAGCCATTAGCGCCGACTGTGTGATTTTGCCTTTTCTGAACCCAAACTAGTTACAATGTAGTATGTTATTACTGTCAAGATGTCGTTTTATCCATTTTGCAATTAACGTTTCGATTCGTTTGCCTAAGTTTGAGGAGTGAGATTGGTCTGAAGTTACTTGTGTTGTCTTTGCGTCCCTTTTTATATAATAGTACACGTTTAGATCTTTCAAGTGCACTAGGAAAGCGACCGGGCGTAAATATTGAATCTGCCAGCCTTCAGATTATCCTCGTGAAGATGTCACTGTTTGCTTTAATTATATTGTTTGTCATTTTGTCCTATCCAGGTGACTTGTCATTTTTAATTTTTTAATTGTTTCTTCTATTTACTCTTTTTCTACCCGTGGTAGTGACCGGAGGGGCTCTCGATATCTATAGGTTGGTAGGTTTTCGTGATCTGTTGTCGATCCATTTGATAGGCAGAGCAATTCTCCAACTGTAGCGAAGTGCATATTAACTAAATCTACTTTTTCCTTCAGCGTTGCTAAGATTGCACAATTTCCTAGCTTAGTTGGGTCGACTTTGTCGTCCAGTCTTTTTTTGTCACCGACAAATTTAGATGTATACAAGGCGTTTTTGGCTTAGCAGTTCGTCCCTCTCTCTCATATATTTAAGAACTTCTTTGTAATCCATGGTTTCAGTATAGTGTGTTTTGCGCTTGTATAAGGGTGTTTGTGTTGTGATGATTGATTTGCACATGCAGTGTTGTTATGATGGTGTCGCATAGTGTTTCCGGGTCATCTAGATGTTTTCATGTACTGCTCCAGTCAACTTTTCTGATTTCACTGGCAAATCTTCTAGTGTTCATTGTTTTCATCATATGCCTAATGCTTGTGGAAGGACGCGTATTTGGGCTTCTCACTGCCCGCGGTCGTCCGGCTTTGTAATAGCGGCCTTAAAATAATCCGGTTTCGCAGATCAAACGATAAAGTCTCAAAAACACTTTCCTGCCAGGTATCCGTCGGTGCTGAAAACCCTCTGCGTACAACTGGTGTGCAAGACTTGCGTTACCGTCTGCTTTACCATAAAAAAGAATAAATCGCCCTATCACGATACACGCGGTAGAAACACCCTGCATTTTATAATGGAATGAATTGTGAAATGTAGACTTAGCTAGACGATAGCTACAACGCGAGGAACTTACGAACGATTAACAACAATACACGACGTACGTCTTGCGCGTAGCACAGCCGGGCGAAGGAATCGGACCTTCCCGAACATTCGGCATCCTGAATGTTCTACCTGTCCTCGCCGCTGATTGATCTGCTTAAATGCATTTTTGCAGCGTGCGTAATTCAAGTACGTAGGCCTGATGGTGATGATGCTAATAATGTCGTCGCGGTATACGTTGGATTGGATGCTTGGTCAACATCAACGACGCCATTAATTGGCTGTTCTGTTGACACATTGTGTCTAACTTCGTCACCATATCACAGATTGCCAGTGCATTTAGTGAATTTCCGCGTCTTCGTTACTAGGATTGCGGCATCTTCTATTTCCCGGCATGTCGTTAGATTGCTTCGCCATTGCCTCCAACCGACGCTATCTATGCCCGCGCAGCTTAATGAAGACTGCTATTCTTCAGACAAAAGCCTCAGTGTGCTGGCGGGCATTCGAGCAAGATGTGAAGTAAATATACTAGCTGCATGTATGCACTCACACCCGATATGGCCATAGGGAGATTGTAGCTATTTTGCAACCACAGACGTTAATTTGATACCAAAATGATTCACTTAAGATGCACTTTCGTGTGGACGTATTGGTTGTGTGTGCGTTATGAAAAAAACATTGAAAACCTGGGCGTGAAAGTTCAAACATGCGAAAGCAAAATTATAATTTTCCAAACTATTCTTAATCATGCGCTATCTAAGGTCAGGTATCTGCAAAATGATAATTTTGCAGACTCTTATTAATATCACAATATCATTGCGCTAGCTAAGGTCAGGTGTTTTAGAATGTAGAGAGATTTTCTCTTCTTTCCTCTTTCTTCGCCGGTATTCTCGGTTTTTCAATCGAGCAATGCGTTCTCTCACAATCGTACATTCTGTAAACGTATGTCGGGACAGCCATCCCTAAAATCACAATTAAAAAAATCCATTAAAAAATGATCTTACTCCTATACGAAGCATTTTCGCTCCTTCTTTCCATTGGCAAACATTATATTGTCACCGAGCTTGACCATAATCTAGCATTACAGGCACAAAAAATGCTGACACCCTGTATACATACATATGTATGTATATATATATATATATTGATATTTATGTACATATACATATGTAAATATATATATATATATATATATTTACATATGTATATGTACATAAATATCAATATATATATATATATATATATATATATATATATATATATATATATATATATATGGTACCTGGCCGCAATCCATATGCGTCCGTTTGCTTTCAACGTCAGATGAAGGCCGACCAAAACGACATCACGTCATTTAAATGCGAATTGAGAACACGGCGAGGTATCGCCTCGGGCCGTTTGCCATAATGCACTGGCTTCTGTAGCTTCTAGATTCTTACTTATTGGCGCAGAAGAGACGCCTTTTTGTCGACCTTAACAAGAAGGGTGGCGGGAAGGCAGGTTGAATTGATGCAGCAGCCGGCCTATGTGGTGATCTCGCCGGATGCATGATCTCTCGCGTGTAGTCGTGCGTCTGGTACAGGTAAACGCGCAGTTTCATTTGAATAGATTGGACTACATGCAAATCACGACAGTGTATATACAAAACTATTTGAAGTATATTTGACTAGCAAGTTACAAACTGTGAAGCAGTAAGGCATATATATACGTATATTAAAGTAATACAAATTTTACAATTCTATGAGAAGTTGAAAATAAAAAGGTGTTATGCCAGGATCGGATCCACGACTTGCAGTGCCAAAGTCACCAACTATGTTCTTACGTGCTAGCGTGCGTGCTCTCAAAGGCAGAGCGTTTTTGCGGCCGATAGTAGCGAACATTGCAAGAAGTCCGCGCCGTTTACTTTTGCATTTTATTGGCGTTAGCCTTAAAGGGTTGCCGTACTTTTTAGACAATAAACACATTGCAACATATTTGTTATTTAAAAAGCCAAGTTATGCGATCTGCGGAAGTTATGAAAGACCGCTGGGCACGCTTAGAACGTACTAACTCGTCGCACTATATTCAGTAGTTGGGTTAAATCACGCAGAGTCTTTTTGCTATAACCTAAGGCTACCTACTTTACTATTTAAAAACCTGATATGTGTGCACTCGTGCAGACCTCTCAGCCGAATAAAATATATAAATTGTTTATTCACTTTAAGAAATTTTAAGTTGTCTGAAAAAATCGTGATAAAAATGGAATGGACTGCTAAAGAACACTCAGGGTGCTTTTACCCTCCTCGACCACCAAGGCGTTTAGATGCTCTCGTGCAAGCGGACAGAACTTATAAATTGTTTCTTTGATGAAGACATATTTGGTGCATAAACACGGTCGAACAACAAAACTGTACAGAATGTGTAAACAGTATGTTCCTGATCTACATCGATTACTGAGATTGTGTTATATATATATATATATATATATATATATATATATATATATATATATATTACCCGATGCGCACGTGTCACGCGTAATAATATATGCTTCCTTTTTTTAATTATGGTATTGTTTTTAATTCAACTCAGTTGGCCGAGCAAAGCTATACCGATGTGCGAACGGATGTATTAACTACTAATAAACTAATCGATCATAATAAAAGACGTCTTATTTGGGGTCAAATGTTTTGATCATGCTGACAACTTCATTCTCGTCTTCCAGATCCTCACACCAAACCAACTGCACAGGCGTGCCAACAAGGCATTGATCAATGCTTCAAACAGAACCGCGGACGACAGACCTTTCATTGAGTCTGCTAAAGGCGAATTTGGTGCAATCCTTCGGGTTAGTCGAAGACGCTAACCTGGCCTTCATCACTCACAAAATGGCCATTGCCAAGAACTGGTTATAATTATAAATGAAACACATTTTATTTAATGTGTTTATTAAATAAAGAAAATGCATTATTATTATTATTATTATTATTATTATTATTATTATTATTATTATTATTATTATTATTATTATTATTATTATTATTATTATTATTATTATTATTTATTACATGTTAAACAATGTTACAGTTGTGAGGTCTGAACGTATTATTGCAAAGTTTTTTTTTTAATTATTAGGTCACTCCATGGCGCCTAAAATAGATGCCGCGTTCCCTCTGCAAACGGCCAAGACCAACGCTTGCCTCAAGAATTGACCCTCTCTTCGGTCCTTCGTGACCTCCTGAATTCGCTTACTTAAATCTTTGAGAAATGCTTCGGTTCCCTTGCTGATTGGTCCTAGTGTCTCCATGGCGATAGGCACAAATATATATTTTGTTTCCAGTCCAGCATATTTAAACCGTTTTCTGGCGTCCGCGTGCTTTGCTACCCACCCCGGTTCAACAGAGCTGTGGTGTAGATAGGAAGCCGCGGTTGTGCACGAAACCGTTGCATCCCAAGCTAGGGACTTTCTATGTGACCATAATGCAATGGTCACCCCATCAGGTCTTTCTTCGCCAGCGGACACTAAACCTCTCGGTTCAAGTGTAGATGGTATGCCGGCTTTCCTAAGGGACCTTATGATCACACCGTTTAGTTCAGCATGTCTGGACGATCTACCGGCGCTCTTCGGGCAACTCAGTGGGTGTAGGCCACTGGAATCTACCATATTCCCACACAGTTTGCACTGAAACGGCTCGCAGACGCTAGCGCCGATTCTAAGTGCTGACATCATGCGGAAAGAGTTGGGCTCCAGCATGGTGCCGAGCTGAGGCGAGGGTAAGGCTTTAAGCCAACCCCCACTGAAGTTATCTTGTGCCGCTAAGAATACGGCGCGATCTCTCCGGGACACAAGCTCGTCTAAGATTTCTCTGCTCTTTTTTTTGCTTTTGAGCTTATCTAGGTTATATTGGCTAGGATATTCTTCTAAAGGGCCCGGGTCTAGCATGGTTCTAATAGTGTCCCGTGCTTTACTGGTTTCATATCTTATTTGTGGTCGAACTGCCTCTTCCACTAACGAAGCTGCCACCGGACCAAATTGCACCAGTGAAGCAGCGTAGCAGACCGGAGCTAGGTCAGTGGCACTCCTTATTCCCAGGCCACCTTCACGTATCGGAAGACTTGCTCTCTGCCAGGTGTTCTCTTCTAAATTTACGTTTAGGACTTCACTAAGTATGTCTCTGCTGACGTCATCATACGCCGTTAATTTTTCGGGGCACGTTAAAGCAGGGCATGCACGCAGTATATAGTTAAATCCTGAAGATCCTAGACTATATCTCCAAATGCACAGCGCCGCTTGAGGATGCAAGCGCGTCAGTCGTGGACGGATTTTGGTAAGGGCTTCTTTTTTCACAGAGAGTGTATGCGAAATTCCGTCTTGCTTTACGGGGGCCCCCAAAACTTCTAAGTTGTTTAGCTCTACACGCGTGATGCCAGGGAGTATTTCTGTGATCTTCTGGATTGCTTCCTCCCTTTCCTGATGTGAGCCCCCGACAGCAGTAATCTCATTTTGCGGCATTCAGTGTCAATCCCCCGTCTTCTTCAAACTGCAGCACTCTTCTTAAATCTGTTGCGATGATACTTGCAGGGCCGGCAAGCGTGGCGTCATCTAGATACCACACATTGAAAGGGCTTTGTAGTTGCGATACTAGATCTGATATACCGAGACTAAATAGAGCAGGCCCTAGCGGGTCACCCTGCTGAATGCCCGCTTCCGAACGCAATGTTGAAGTTGTGCCCCAGGTTAAGAGTGAAGGATCTCTGCAGCTTTGCCAGACCATAGGCAAAAGCTCTGGACTTTTCTTCATCACTGCATCTAGTACCCGGTCTCTTCTTAACGTATTAAATGCATTGCAGAAATCAAGTTTCACCAGAACCCTTACTGCTGTGGCAGAATTGCTGTCAAAATTGTCTTTTTATTTTTCGCCATTGCTATCTTTGCAGCAATCCTACGCAGAGTCAGTCCACAAGCTATGGGCCTTATTGAGTTGCCTTTTTTCTTAAGAGCTGTAATATTTGCACCATAAAATACTGATAGACAAAATTTAGGTAATGTGCCGTTTAACACTCTGCCCAAGAAAATGCTCAGATCATTCAGCAGGCATTCTGACGAAGGAACAGTTTGATTCAACATGTCACGCAGATGACGTGGGCGCAGTCCATCCAGTCCGGCTCCGCTTGCAACAGGAAATGAGCAAATTGCCTCTAAGATCGCCGAATTTTCGACGCTCTCGCAGTATCCAACTGTAGGTTGTTCGAAGGCTTCCAGGCGCTCCTGGCAGACGGCCGGTGGTGGCGGGTGTTTGTTTCTTAATTCACGCTCTGTGCGAGAGTTACGTGGTGCAAATGTGTCTGACGACAGCAGGGCTCTAGCCGCAGAGCGTACATCGCCCTCGGCTAGTTTTCTTTCAGCTATAGACACGCTCTGCCGGTCTCCAGCTAAGCCATCTAGTCTATTAATTGGGGTCTTTGGAACTGTCTGCAGAAGACTTTCCAGACACTCTTTTGTTTGAGCACTGACACATTGTCTTTGATTATTCTGGTTAGTGTGGCTTCATGATTTTTTCTATGCGGTAAGGCCAGCATTAAAGATGGAGCAGACATTAGGCTATTCCAGCATTCAAGATCCAGCTTTGAGTTGAAATTATTCAACGCCTTTGCGAAAGCTGCGGCGCAGGTTTCTCTCGCTCCCCGAGGTATGACCCTGTTATTATTATTATTTAATTTTTCAGTATTTACCTACAACCGAGCAAGAGGGCTTAGTGGCAAAGCCTTTGCTGATCGGGCCCATTGTTTCAATGGCGACGGTTACGAAGTGTTATCTCCTCCCCAAATCAGAGTGTTTGCGTTTTTTGCGATCTCGGCATGTTCAGCAACCCACCCTGACCTGGTGGCACTGTGCATCAAGTATGACGAAACCACAGACCTTTATCCTTGAACCATGGCGGGTTGGTGACGCTGTCTGGTCTTTTGTCGTCTTCAAGGCCCAACCCGGGCTCCAGGGTGATTGGTATGCCGGCTCTACGAAGAGCTTTCTTTAGGATCGCGATGATTTTCGCGTGTCTGGGAGTCCTATCAGGGCTTTTAGTGCAGCTCAAAGGGTGCAGTCCGTTCTTATCCACTGTTTTTCCACAGGCGTTACAGTCGTTTGGCTCACATATGGGAGCGCCTATCCTCAGAAGGAGGTGTTGTCTAGCATGGTGTCATCTAAGATAAGTTTGACACTTGTAGCCGTCAAGCATATGCTGTGTAGGGTGTTGCTCCTAGAGGCCAGGGCCTATCAATCGTCTAGCTGCCAACTCAGCTTCATCCCTCATTCCGCGCAGCACAGAATGAAGATCCGGTTCTAACAACGTCTCCGGAGGCCCCGAGAACTCTATGATAGAGGCCGCGTGGCACAACGAAGCAAATTCTGCCACGGAACTCAGTCCCAATCCTCCTTTGCTAAGAGGAAGTGTGGCTCTCTTCCAGAATGTGTCGGTAAGGGCCACGTTTAGAATTTTATTTAGTATCTCCTTTGCCACCTCGCCAAATGCTTGCAAATTATCACAGTGTTGATCTGTGGGGGACGTGCGTAGAATGTAGATTAGCCTAAATGATTTTAGGCTCTATCTCTATATGCATAAAGTAGCCGGTGAATGCACCGCCAATAGCCGAGTTTTGATACACCGGAGGGCGTCCTGCTTATCCAGGATTGTTTTAGAGGCCTTCCGAGAGCCAATAGGCGTTCCCAATACTTCCAGGTCAGGTAACTTGATTATCTTTGTACCGAAAAGAACGTCTACATTATTATTATTACTATTTTTTTGGCGCCAAGGAGTGCGGACGTGTGCTCATGGAGCTCCGAGAAAACACACCTATCCGTTAGTGTACAAGATGGTAAACCCAGCAAGTGACAAACCCGAGTGATGACTGTAACTCAGTGATCATTTCGGTGTACTGTGTGTGGCCATGCGATCAAGCAGCTAAGACGCTACGAAGTTTCAACAATGACACGATGAAGCAAACGAAACCACCCGCATAACGGTCCGGAGGCTTCGAGCGACACGCCGCTGCTATTCAAATTCGAATTCTTAACGGCTGTTCAACCAATATTTTGAGAACAGTAGAACATCTGATCTACTATTATAAAAAAAACTCGCCGCGACGACAATAAAAACGGCATTTTTACTTCGAACGACAAGGCATGCCAAGTGGCAGCCACAGCACAGCCAGCAACTGCTTAGTTTCGAAGAAGAAGCGGCAGAATGGGTAATGAGTTTCAATGGTGTTCAATGTGCTTTCCTACGAAGAGAGGTGTCCAGCTTCACGCAGGAATGACTCAAAAGAAGAAGATAGCCGAGCCTAGTGGAACAGCAGCGCTCCAACAAGAAGCTACCACTACTAGCAGCATCTCACAATCGCTGCCTTCTCCGCACGCTCCACTAGAAGAACCGTTTCCTCACCCCGCCATCCCTTGCCGCCCTCTTCGCCCCATCCTCTTCACCGATTACTCTCCAACGCCAAGATGACACGCAAGGTGCTGCGCAGGATTTTAAAATGAGCGAGAATCCCTTTGCGGGGGCTCTTCCACCGTCTGTTTAAAGACGTCATGAAGAATAATGACGAAGTGAGCTAGACCGCGCTGCTCAACTTCGCCCCAAAAGTCTTCTACGTCGACAAAAACCCAAGAAGGTCATAGGTTGGCCGGCATAGTCAGGGAAAAGGTGGCCCTTTTTGAACGTGCCGGTCCCACTTGCGTGGAGGCTGAGGGTCGACGCAAAAGTGTATTGACGGACAAATCTCGCGCTCAGATCGCTGCTGACAAGCTTTCCATGGACTTCAATGTGCGGAGTGCCAATATAATCTTGTCTTCCGATGACATGATTGCCCGTACCGGAAAAGTCGATTAGTGAGATAGTCGCAAAGCACTCTCCTGCTCCTGCAGGGAACGTAGTGCCACCGTCCCCTATCGGCTTACCAGCGGTCGGGTCATGCTCAAGCGAGGATGTTGCTAAGGCACTCCGCACCTTTCCATCCGGTGAGGCGGAAGGTCTCGACTGCCTTACGCCTGACTATCTTAAATGCGTTCTTCCTGCTAACGGAGACCACAACGGAAACACTCGCCAAGGTATGCAACATCGTACGTAACGGGCAAGTCCCGGAGGCTGTGAGAAACGTCATATATGGATGGTGGCTTATCGCTCTGAAAAAGAAAACCGGAGGATACAGACCCATAACCATTGGCTGCACTCTGCGTAGACTGTAGCGACACACAGATCGCACCTTTCTCGAAAACAACGAGAAATGCTGCCTCCTAAAATTGATTTTAAAAATGCGTTTAACTTAATCAGGTCATCAGCCGGTTGTCAGCAGGGAAACGTAGCGGCTCCTCATGCGTTTAGCCAGCTTTTGCATCAGTACGTCAAGCAGGTAACATCCAAGGCCCCTCTGTTTTACCTCGACGATGGGACCCTCCTTGACAACGATCCTTCGGTATTACTCAGAGACATCAAGGATCCCAGAGCGTTCGAGAAATGCTGCGGGCTGCAGCTTAACCCGTCTAAATGCAAGCTATTCCTATAGAGTTTCGAGGACGAAGAGAGACAACAGGTGATCGCAGAATTTAACAGCAACCTCCCGGGCATCCTTGTAAATGATCGGTGTGAACTGGACCTGCGGGGTACGGCGGTGTTCCCCTAAATGATCGGCCTGGTACTGACCGAGAAGGGAGAACAACTCTCCCGACTTTACCAGAGACTGGACCATCTCGGTAGACATCAAGCCAGCTTTCTGCTTCCGCACGCAATGGGAGTACAAAAGGTTCTGCATGTACTACGGTCATCACCTGCCTTCCTTCTGCCGTCATAAACTTTGGACCTCGACGACCAGGTAAGGAGAGCCTTGGAAAACATTCTGGACTTGACGCTCGATTATAAGGCATGGACGCAGACAAGCCCATCGGTCCGACTAGGTAGACTGGGCATTCGCTCGGCCACGGACCTTGCCTTGCTTACTTTACTTGCCTCGTCGCATAGCTGCGCCTCCCCCTATTCCCGCAAGGAGTTCCGGATGTCCTCGAAAGGTGGCTGGTCAAGCTAGAAAATGCAATGTCACGCATTCACTTGGTAGGTTCTCACCGAGGCCTTTTTCTTCTGAGATCATCATTTACGGCCCTTCGTCTCAACCACTTGTTTCGAGGGGCAGACTGTTCGCGAGCTTCAGGAATCCTTGAAAGACTCAACGACCGCGTGATGTCTACGTTAGAGGCGTTGCTAAACCTCAGCCTATCCGCTCGTGCGCGCCAACAAGCTCTACTCCCCGTTCTTTGGGGTGGCCTAGAGTTACCTGATGCGACTGTCTTATCGGAGACAGCTCTGGCAGCTTCCCTTCATAGATCTATGCAACAGGCAAGAACCCTCCTGGATTCTGTTGCTCTTACCGACTTAGAAGCCCGATTGGAGACAAGCCACCGCAGAGCAGTTGCCCTCTGCGGCCACGAGCCCGCCGAGGCTGGACACCAGAGAGAATGGACAGCAATTCTTTATGAGCAAAGAGTCGAAAACCTCATTGCGGAATGCGCCACGGACGCCGATAAGGCCAGGCTGCGCGCCGTCTCTTCCAAGGGGGCGGGCGCATGGCTCCACGCCATACCCTGTGCTCAGATCGGGACCCTGTTAGATGACGAGTCGGTAAGAATCGCGGTCGGACTTCGTTTAGGGACAGACCTCGTGTACACTCATGCCTGCGTCTGCGGAGACGTCGTCCAGCCAAATGGACGCCACGGGCTGTCCTGTATTATCAGCGCAGGTAGGCGAGCAAGACACCAAGCCTTGAACGAAAACTTTAGCAGAGCTCTACGATCCAGTGGTCTACCGTGCGTCCTGGAGCCCGTCGGACTAGACCGAGAGGGCGGCAAGAGATCTGACGGTCTGACTTTAACTCCTTTCGAGCGCGGATGCATGCTGGTTTGGGACGCGACAGTTACTGACTCATTAGCCCCTTCAATGGTCAGTGCTGGCGCGGCTCAGGTTGATCATGCATCGGCTCTCGCCGAGGCAGGCAAGGTTAGAAAGTACCCGAACATCGGTTACCCGTACGAGTTTCACCCACTTGCCTTCGAGACCCTTAGCGGGCCGGGTCCGTCTACTCGCAGTTTGCTACAGAAGGTCGGGAAGCGGCTAATTCTAGCCAACGGAGATAAGCGAGCATGTGATTTCCTCAGACAGCGTCTGTCGCTGGATGTGCAACAGGGCAATGCGGCCTCGGTTCGTGGAACCCTCCAGAAATGGCTGGTCCCTACACTGGACCCCCCGTAATGGTGCACACGTTCGCAGGGACCTAAATGTCATGGTCCGACAGTGAATGATTGATCACATTGAATAAATATTAATTCCCCATAATATATATATATATATATATATATATATACATATATACTTCAGTCGGCTGCTAGCACTCACCCTGAGCGGTCGAATGCGAGCTTCGCTCTGTCGAAAAACGGTGAAAAGTGAAAACCTGAAGTCCCTAACGGTCTGTTCAACGTCACTCGAGCAACCGCATCTAGTGAGAAATTCACCACACACCCTAAATATCTCACAGGTACTGTGCAGTACATAATTGCGTGTCAATTCCGGTGTCAACCTTGGCGAACATTTCGAACAGTCATCATTTCGCTCGTACTTCGAACGCCAACTTGTTTACAATCAATCCAACGAAGCAGCGGTTTTTAGAACATCAGCTGCTCTGTATGGCCAGCGCGTTTACATACAGTCTCTTCAAGCGTATATGTTGCATGAACACGTAGGCAACGTGTATGAACATGCGGACGTGCAGGTCCGTACCCAGCGCATACATATGCTAACATGCGCTACACGTGCACATATTAGTAGGCGCATACATACTTAGCGGGACGTGGTGGTATTTGGGCGAACGTGTCATTGCACTCGTGAAACTCATGAATAATTGCGTGTGAATGCCTGTGCATATGATGTGTGTACACATATGCGTAATGCTCATATTGTACGTATATGTGCATATACGTATAAACAATTCCTAAAATAAAAAAATAATAATAACAATAATAAATAATTATTATTGTTATTAAATAATATTTAAAAAAATAATAAATAAAAAAAACACAATAGAAGGAAGGAGCTGTATGGACCCCTTCAAGTGTCTCAAGGACCCCGATCGGCCAACTGAAAAAAGTCAAAATAACAAAAAAGAAATTTTAGAAGATAAAATAAAGAAACAGACAAACGAGAGCTATGAATCAAAGGAGATCGAAACAACTCCACATGAACAATCTGGCGGTAAAGCCCACAAAATTACGGGCATGGGATCAGAAACTGATAAAGGGGTAGGAGACGACCCCAGCTTCTCCGAGAACACCAGGCGAAAGCGGACGATGGCCGGATCTCCAGAAGACATACCGCAGAAAGAGAGAGAGATGAAAAAAGATGAGGAACATCAACGGACTGGCAACTCGGCTAAGAAAGCATGAGCTGAAGGTAAGACTCAACTGGAGAAACCGGACACAGAATATGAAGCTATGAAGAGCCTCCTGGAAGTCGTGAGGCAGCTCAAAATACTGAAGGAAAAACACGTTACCACTAAAGGGGACATTAAAGTTGCCATAACCAGGCTTGAAAGTAGAGCCCTGCAGCTGCAGGCCGATGTCGAGGATAAGCTGGCGGCGCAAGCCGATACCTTGAGGCGGTTGCAGAAATGTAAGGACGAACTAAATGCGGTCCAAGACAACCGATTCAAAGAGGCCGAGGAATGGCAGAAAAAGACGGCACAGGCACATGAAGAGATAGTAAAATGGAAAGCAAAAGCAGAACAACTGCAGGCCGAAATCAAAAGACAAGATCGACACGAACGTGCTCAAGATGCCAACAAGAAAAAGAAAACAAACATAGGGACCTACAGAAGGAAAGAGATATAGAAGCCAAAATTGCAGCATTGTCCTCCTTAGAAGAGACAGCCAGATTGGTGGCGGAAGAATGGCCAGAGGAAATCTTCAAGGCCACAAATCTTACAAAAGACAGCATAACAACCGACATGGAAGCAAGGGCTATGCTCATCAATAAAGGTTCAGAGGAGGACTTAAACGTACTCAAGCAGATGAGTAACCAATTCCCACTCGCCGGCTCCGTGACTCAGCTTCCGATTGGTGGGGTGGCTGTTCTGCGCAGCAGCGAGCAATTGGAACTAGTTGACGCGGGCACGGAAGATGCAGTGGAGCCCACTGCAGCTTCAGCCAGCAGCAACACAAGACTACTTGTGATCGGTGTTGGAAGTACAGAGGTTACTCCGGAACAGTTCCTGTCAAACCTCAACAAGGTCCTACAAAGAAGTCATTCACCAAGAAACAACACCACTGTGGGACTTTACATCTCCTCAGACTGGGAGGGACAGTCAATCAGGAGAGCAGCGGAGGTCTGCTGCAGGAAAACAGGAGAAATGGCGGAACTTGTGGCAGACGGAAGGAGCCCGTCAGCGCCAATGAAAAGCAAAGAACGAACGACTGGGTGCCAGAGTTCTATTAGGATAAAAGCAAAAGAAACATGACCATGGAAGACATGATTAGAGATATTGCTCCTCACATTAATCGAAAGGACGCCGGAGTAAAGATCGGACCGGTAAAGAAAAATAAGATGAATACTTAATTCTTAAAATCACGGAAAAAGGAGTTGGAGGCGGCATGTCTTTTGCCAACGCTCTGAGACAGGGAACAGAAATGGAAATAGACATTAGGGAAGCGACGGGTTCAACTCAAACTGTGGTGCTGAGGGACGTTAACCCATTTATCCCACTAGACGAGATAGCGAAGGGATTACGCAACTCGTTGGACCTGCATGAAACAACGAAGGTACGAGTAGAGACACCAAAGAGCAACAAGTTTAGTAACTTTGCCCAGTCGGGATGCTCTTTGCCAAAAAAGTATCACCCTCTCAGGGCGCCTATGCAGGGCTGAAGAGTGATTTCAAATCCCAACATGCTATAGGTGCTAACTTGATAGGGCATGTAGCAAGAGACTGCCAAAGTGAAGAGGCAACTGCTAGGAGGTGTTATATATGCGGGAAGGAGGGGCACATAGCAAAGGAATGTAAGGAAACTGACATCTCGTGCTACGTATGCAATGAGAATGATCACAAACCGCGAACTATGGCTTGCCCGCAGTACGCAAAACTACTTAAGGAAGGAAACAAGCCGCAGGATCAGAGGCAGAAAAAATGGAAGCCAAGGCCCGGGAATCAATAGCGGAGCACAAAGAAAAGGAAGAGAAAAAAGCGGCCAGGGAACAGAGAAGGAAGCTCAAAAAGACAAGCATACATCAGATGGCTGGCTACAAAAAGGATCCAGAGGGGCGGCCCGTTTACAACATTTGGAAAACGAAGGACCAAACTCCTCAGAACAACAATGAACAGAACCAAAGTAATACATGTAAATTGCAACAGGAGTAAATACGCGCATGACATGGTCGAAGAGATAGCCTCAAGAAGAGGAGCCAAGCTAGTAGCGGTGAGCGAACCAAATCAAGCGATGGCAACAAACAAAACCGAGTGGTTTTCAGATCAAACTAAAAGTGCAGTAATCATAAACACCGGCTCCATGCAAATCATAAGGCATGAAAGCGGGCACGGGTTTGTATGGGTGGAACTGCTAGAAGGATGGAGGCTGTACTCTTGTTACAGCAGCCCTAACGGCAGCCTGGACGAACTCGAACATCTACTGAGTGAAATCGGTTGCATCAATAAAAGAAGCCACAAACGGAAAAGGCGTAGTAGTAACAGGAGACTTCAATGCGGCATCGGAAACATGGGGGTCGCGGCGAGCGAACAAGAGAGGGAGAATTTGATTGAATGGGCAGCCAGCCTGGACCTGTATATACAAAACGATGGCAAAGACCCGACCTTCCACAGAGCCGGACATCAGTCAATCTAACACTATGCAAACGATACAATGGTTAACAAAATGAAAGCATGGATCGTGCTCGCTGAGGAAGAAAACCTCAGCGATCACTATTGTATTGAGTTCACGGTAGAACTGCAGCACAAAAACGATGCATATAAGAACCAAAACGTACTTCAGGATCAAGGACGAAGAGGTCTTCAAGAAAGAACTCAAGAAGGCAATCCCCAAGGCTTCTCCCCACACCCCAGAAGAACTGCACGACACTCTCATCAGGGCCCTGCACCAGGGCTACTAAGCCCCCTCACCCAAGAAGGGCTACCTGCCAACCGAAATATTGGTGGACAGCGTCATAGCGCAGAAACGGGCAGATTGTAACCAAAGCCAAAGGAGGGGCTTTTAAAAAAAGAATAACTCAATAAAAAAATAAATGACGAACCATGGGGAAAGCCCTACAAAATGATCAGGGAGATAGGCGCGCAAGCCCAAAAGTTTTAATGCCGACACAGAGGTCGCACAAGATTTTAAACAAACTCTTTCCACAGGAACGCACATTTTAACAGGGAGACTTTCGTAAGAAAAGGGACAACCCCAGAAGAGTTCTCGCCTATCACGCGTGCAGAGGTAATAATGGCAGCTGAGAGGCTAAAGCCAGGGAGGTCTCCAGGGCCCGACGGCATTCCGCCTTTGGCGGTGAAACACCCGCTTTTTAACGAACACCCGGATTTGGTAGCGACAGTACTCACTAAGGCGATGGCAAGTGGCAAAATGCCTAAAGACTGGAAGAGGGCGGAGGTGGTTTTAATTCCCAAAAGTAACGGAGGGTACAGACCCATATTTCTCTTGAACACCCTAGCAAAAGGATATGAGGCAATTATAGAACACAGACTTAGGGCGTTTGCGGAACAGAATGATCTTCTATCAGTCAACCAATACGGATTTCGCAAGAACAGATCAGTTATCACAGCAATTCAACGAATAACAACCAAAGCTGACTTGCTGCACAGTTTGCCTATATTCAAACGGAAACTTCTTGTCCTGGCTGTCCTTCTGGATGTCAAAAACGCGTTCAACAGTCTGCCGTGGAAACAGATTTTAGAAACCCTGGTGAGAAAAGGGGTCCCTCCATTTCTTGTGAGGGCCGTCTCGGGATACTTGGACGACAGAAGAGTTTTTAACGGCACGGTGGAGATAGACATGACAGCAGGAGTTCCGCAAGGATCAATCCTGGGCCCGCTGCTCTGGATAATAACATATGACGACGGTCTTGAGACAGAAAGATCTCCCACAGGGAGTAGGGATGATTGCGTACGCGGATGATTTGGCCGTTATTATTCAAGCAAAAACAGAGGAAGAGTTAGGAGTATACAAACATGGCTCTCCGGTCGACAAAGAGATGGATGGATAGAGCTGGTCTACAGCTGGCCCCGGAAAAGAATGAAACCATCCTCTTGACAGGAAGAAAAAGAGTGGCAGCATAAAACTGATGGTGGCGGGCCAGGAGATCAAGCAAGTAACAGAAGCCAGATACCTTCGTGTCCTACTAGACAAGGATCTCAGGGGCACAAGTCAATCAGGAAATGCACGGCCAAGGCGGCTAAGCGGCTAACGCTATAGGCAAGATCCTTCCAAATTCATACGGGCCGCGGGAGTGTCGGCGACGACTATTAATGTCGGTTACGAATCAATTGCACTTTTCGCGGCGCCAGTCTGGCTGCAGAACACCCTAAACACGACGACGGCAAGAAAGGCCCTGAGAAATACGCAGAGAATGGGGCGCTTAGAATCCTGCGGCCTACCGTACGGTTAGCACAAACGCAGTCCTGGTACTGGCTGGTTCCCCACCTTGGGACTTAACAGTAAACGAAAGGAGAAGGATTTGGGAAGCAGGGAGTGAGTCAAGCAAAGAAGTTGAGAGGGAAGACGATAAGAGCGTGGCAAAAAGTGGGACGCCATACCCAAAGCTCACCGGGCCATTCACTTCGCTTGCTCATCCCGGACATCAAAAAGTGGATAGACCGCCCGGCAGGGGAACTTAACTTTTTCCTTACGCAGTGTCTCACTGGCCATAGTGACTTTCAAAGTTATCTTTTCGTATGGCAAAGCTCTCTCGGCAACCTGCGTGCACTGTGCGGACGGCGTCGACGATGGCCCCGAGCACACTCTCCTGAAAGCAACGGACTAGAGCAGGCAAGGACAACTGCCATAGCGCTGCTAAGATTGAAATGTCCAGAGAAGAAGAAAACGAGGAGCCAGAACACCGGACCCGCCGAAAAGTAACATAAAAATGTTTGTGGAGTACATATGCAGCACAGCATCAGCATGGAAGCTGGGAAATGGCAACTGCAGTGATGACAAAGAAAACCGAGCTCGGCAAGTACAGAAGAGAACGGAATAGCGCTTACGACATCACAGATGACGTGGCTTTTGTATTCCGACGGGTTCCGGGTGGTTGGGGGAACCGTGAGTGACTTCGGCCAAATGATCCGGTAGGCGTCGCCACTTGTCCTAATGACCCATAGTTCTGTTCTATAGATATCTGGGCCATTAGAGAGTGAAGCTTAAGAGTAGTGGTTAGGTAGTGGTGTTTAGTGGGAAGGGTCTTGGCGACCAACATCCAACGCTAGGGTCGAGTCCCACACTGCTCGAGAGGGGGGATACCTCGTACTCGTAGCGTGCGTAAAAGCTTTCCACCTCCTCCACAAAAAAAAACATATATATATATATATATATATATATATTTGTATGGTACCTGGCCGCAATCTGCACATGTGTCCGCTCTGTTTTCAACGTCAGATGAAGGCTGACCAAACGACATCACGTCACTCCATTTGAATGCGAATCGAGAACACGGCGAGGTATCGCCTCGGGCCGTCTGCCGTAATGCACTGGCTCTGTAGCTTCTGCACTCGTCCTCATTGGCGCAGAAGAGACGCCTTTTTATCGACCTTAACAAGAAGGGTGGCGGGAAGGCATGTTGAATTGAGGCAGCAGCCGGCCTATGTGGTGATTCGCCGGAGGATGATCTCTCGCGTGTAGTCGTGCGTCTGGTACAGGTAAATGCAATTCTCGACGCGGTTTCTTTGAATAGATTGGGCTACATGCAAGTCACGACAGTGTATATACAGACTTTTAAAGTATATTTGACTAGTAGAGTCAAACTGTAAAGCAGCATGCATATATGCTATATATTTATAATATATATTATATATATAAAATATTATAATATATAATATTATATCTTATATATATATATATATATATATATATATATATATATAATATAATATATATGTATATATATCTATATATATATATATATATGAAGTAATACAAATTTTACAATTCAATCAAGTTGAGATGAAAAGGTGTCATGCCAGAATCGGATTCATGACTTATAGTGTCAGAGCCACCAACTATGTTCTTACGTGCTAGCGTGCGTACTTGCAAATTCAGAGCGTGTCTGCAGCGATAGTTGCGAAATTGTAAGAAGTCGCGCCGTTAATTTTGCATTTTATTGGCGTTAGCCGTAAAGGGTTGCCGTACTTCTTACACAATAAACACATTGCAACAGATTTGTTACTTAAAAAGCCAAATTCAGCGATCTGCGGAAGTTACGAGAAACCGCTGGACGCTTAGAACGTATTACTCGTCGCACATATTCAATAGTTGGGTTAAATTACGTAGAGT
>QVRM01006240.1:335000-365410 GCA_003439945.1 Dermanyssus gallinae | reverse complement strand
AATTCGTAGAGCATTTATTTACACTTTTCTATTTCCATTAATACGTAGCAGTGGTGGATTGGGTGCTAACGCTTGGCTCTAGAAACTGAGACGTTGTCATGAATAGGACCGAATCCGGCGAATGGAGTAGAATCCCCCCCCCCCCCCGACTAATCGTGAGGCCATACCGAGGAGAGTATGGGGGGCTCGCGCTGAAATGTTTCAGCCCGGTGCAAAAACTTTGTATATATATATATATTAGTGCTACCCAAAACAAGAACACGGACGTCTTGAGAAGGTAGGGAGCTTGCATATTGCAAATAAATGTTTTTTTTTATTTGCTTGACATGTTTACCTAAATACACATGTCACACTTTCATATCAGGGGCATATAAGTCACGTCTCTGTATGTGAACATATATATGCAGACACGTCTCTGTATGTGAACATACGTGCGCGGCTGCATATTGCCACACGTAAACGTTTTGGCTTGTAATTCAATACGCGCGTTCGAATGCACTTCGAGACGGTGAAAAGCATAAATATAGGACAATAGCTCACGTCTATATATATATATATATATATATGCGGAGTTTCATTGCACCGCTGTAGACTGGTGTTGAACGGCAATAACGTTCTGGCGGCTATGAGCATCGATGCGTATATGACTTGTATTGATTACGCGCACAACACACACACCACACACACACACATATATATATATATATATATATATATATATGCGGCTGATTGCGTTGCGATCGTTTTCGTTACCGCGTAAATGTATGTAAGTGAATGAACTGCTTTGGTGCGAATTTTAGCCGATTTGGCCGCCGGCAATATAATAATTATAATATTCATTGGGTATTGTTGTTGTTGTTGATATTATTGTTGTTGCCTTGTCTCAGAGAGTTTAGATAGTGATCGACAGTGACGACGGTAACGCTTTCAGCTTCGACATTGATTAAAGCCGAGACGGCAACCGAGCTTTGGCTTAATTCGTTCATGTAATCATCACCCCTTTTTCTTGCACGGTGAATACCCGGTGAAAAGACCATATTGCTCCTCTCGTTGGAATGCTCGATGTTTCCAGTTGCGCGCCATCAAAGCTCTCATTCTCTCAATCTTAATTGCAATTGAGTTAGTTTGTAATAGACATGAAAGTAACTCTTCGAAAATTCTAAACGACATGGTGTTATTTTCAGCTATACTAGAACTCTATTATTCATAAACTTCTGCTATCAAGCTGTTTTAGGTTCATATTGATTGTGTGCTAGGTTCACAGCCCTTGAACGTTTATTACGCAACTGCTGATTTTATTAGTATTATTTATGTCGATCTACGGGCTATGTGATTATATTAAGGCAACGGTATATATATATATATATATATATATATATATATATATATATATATATATATATAAAGCAAGTCTTAAATTACATGGTCGACTCTAGAAAGCGATAGAGATCTATCTCACATCTCCGATCTTTGAGAATAGAAGATACATTTGTAGTGAGCCAGTAGTGCAGATTCACTGTCTTCTGAACTGCACTATTACTATCATTATTGTTATTATTAATCACTCTTTCTCAACGAATACATTTCGAAACCGATTTTGGCCCACAGACAGCCGACGAGATTAGCGTGTGCATTGTGTTGATTGCCCGGCGATCTCTCCTAAATGGGTTCAGACAAATCTTTGAGAAACGGTCCATTCACAGCCGTATATGGCACCAGTAATATCCCACGGTAAGCTTATTATTACTGAACAAAATGAACGAATCATCCAGCCGGAGAAGCGAGTTACGCAACCTGTGAAAACAATTTTACAGCAGCGAAATATCGTTTTCGCAAGCGAAGAACGTACGCGCTATCCACACGCTGGATTGTGTGGATAACTAGCTAACCGCAAATTCTTGATAACGTTATCCCTGTGGTTACTCTTGTGGTCGGTGTTGTTCCTGCGGCTGCTGCTGCTGTTGTTCTAGTTATTGTAAGGGTTTCTTGTAGATCGATGTTGATCGCATCGGTGCCGTTGTTGTAGTCGCGAGTTGGCGGTGCCACTGTTGCGAATACTACTCTTTGCACTGTGCCATTTTGCCAATATCTCTGGCCATCGTTCTTCCATCGTTCAAAAGGTGGGTTTTGCTGGTTTACTTTTCGCATTATCAACCGATTCCCTGTCGGATACCGCGAATACAATATGTCTTTAGATGAAATGATCACCATGCAGTCGGAACACTCATCCACTCATCCATCCATCTGAGCGCACGGACGCCTGCCAGCCGTTCCCGCCAGTACATGGAAATATACCGTATTTGAGTGCGTAATACGCGCGTATTTTGCGTGTATTGTTATTTAGCGATAATGCGACTGTAGATTACGCACAGCGTTCGGCGGGTGACATTGTCATACAGTTATAATGTATATATATTTATATATATATATATATATATATATATATCGAGCGATCAGTCGCGGCCCTCATTACAGTGGGCGACAGATCGATCGAAAGTGTGCAGCCCAGACTCTCGCCTGGGCTCTCAACCCAAGACATAGGCGAACACTGTAAGCAGTCGATAAGAATGTCCGCATATATATGTGGCCCCACGGGAACGATATATATATATATATATATTTTTTGGTAATATAAATTAAGTGGTAAAATACATAATGCAAACCGGCGTCGCTATCGCGGTAGTGTGGGATTTACAATTCCGCTAAAATCCAGTCGCTCTCTTTGCCCCTTGTCGGGGGTTGCCCAAGTACTGTTTTCTCGAGATAACTTTACCTGGCCAATTTATCTTATCATTAAGGCAGCTTGACTTTGTGCAGAAGGCGGTTTTTTTCGCCTCTGAGATAGTCTGCGAATCTTCTTGTCATAAACGAGGATTCATAATCCTTGAGGAGCGCCTTTACAAGGGCTTCGCATGCTAGGAGACAGTAGCTGTCCCTCAGTATACAGAAAAGCACAGCGTTTCGTAGCAATGACTTACATCGTCAGCCTATCCTGTAATAGCTTCGGCCTAAGGGAACTCAGCTTTACCAATGCGGTGCAGGTATCGCTGAAAGCAGCTACGGTAGCCTCGTAGCAGTTGCGCGAGTGGATAGGTAAGCGAGCCCTGTTTAAGGCCGTACCATTTTCTTGAGCCCTTGAAGCTAGTTCTTTCACCGCAGTCTCAGGGAATCTGTCTAAGGAACATTTGTATCACTGTTGTGGAAGCCGTGCGACGTGCCCGTGCCATATTGAGCGCCATAGGTATTCGAGTCTTGTTGAGAAGGCGGTGTGTTGCAGTCCTTGCAGTTGTGCGTTCCCATAGGGGTGCGGCTCATAGCACGATGCTGTTACGACGGTGTCTACACTGTGCTAGGAGACGGCGTGGAGAGTCGGTCGCTACTCTAGTCGGCGGTAGGATTTTTCGCAGCTCTCGTGAGGGAGGCTTTGGCAGCTTTGTTTCGAACATCGCGTTTGAATACCCTTGGGTGGTTCCATAAAAGTATGCGTAGTGCTTGCGGTGGTACCGCATCTGACCCCGGTGCTTTTTTGGGCGTATCTGTTCGGCCGCTTAAAACGTTTAGAATTTGCACTTTATTTAGTGGTGCACCGTTGCGCAATTTTCGATCTCTTAAATTGAGACTGGCTCGAAGGTTAGATCTGAAGTTTCCTCACAGAACACCGGCTGCGGCCGGGAACTTTGCGGGAAAAGCGCAGCTTTAGTTATACGGTCGGGCTAGTCTATTGATAGGGGCGGCTGTGCGTAGTGGTTTTGTTACGCACGCTCTTGTACCCTTTGCGTTAAAAAGGTTTTCTTCGACCTCCTCGCACATTAAGTTCCAGTGGTCAATTCTGTTTACTATTCTTAATTGCCCGAATGCGTGGCTTTTCTTACTTCTCTGTGCTCTTCCCATAGCAAGCGGTGGCAGATTCTTCGCTTTCGGCAACTCCCATCAAGGAAAGTAGATATCCTCCAGAAATGGGCAACCCGGGGCAACCCTAGATTTCAGCTCCCACCCGCATTTAAGATAGGCATTCCTGCGCTTCTTATATATATATATATATATATATATATATATATATATATATATATATATTATATATATATATATATTGCGTCAGTGTATCGAAGTGTCGCTCGGGCGATGTAGCGGAGGATCTGTGTCATCGTCAACGTCAATATCATTAGCAGCAACAGCATCAGTACATCGATATCGACAACGCCAGCAATATCGTAACGGAGTCAGCCATGCGAGAAGTGTTACAGCAGCAGCAGCAGCGTACACGTAGCGTAATTGCAGCGGCAGTGGCGGTGTCAGTCGAAGTGCCTTGGTTTGCAACAGCTGGGCGTGACTCACTGCGTGACGCGGCACGCTACGACGCAGTCAGGCAGTCCTTCAGTCAGTCAGTCAGTGACTGATCTTAGCTCTCCTCTTAGTCGGCCTATCATCGATCAATCCGTCAGGCAGACAATGTTTAGGGAGTCGGGTAGGCGAAGTAGGCGAGCCGTCTCCGTCGTCGTCGTCGTCGTCACCTACCGTTAGGTGGCAACCGGGACTGCCGGCACCCGACGTCGAGCCGTAGGATGATGATGATGATGATGGACGATAGTAATGATGATGGTGATTATGCGTCACTTGCATTGGCGCGCTTACTTGATAGACGCCGAGGGTCCATCGACCTATCCATGTTGTTGTTGTTGCCGTTGTTGTTGCTGTTGTTGTCGTCGTTGTCGTTGTTGTTGTAACTTCGCTTGCCGGTCGAAGTCTGACCTCAGTGTGAGCCACTCACCGCTTCTGCCTGCTTCCGCAACCTCCGCCATGACCGACAGTCCCATTCGTTGTTCTTGCGACTACTGTGGCTTGGCTGGCTGGCATTGTCGCCGCTACCGCCGCCGTTGTGTTGTTGCTGTTGTTGTTGCAGCTGCTGCTGCTGCTGCTGCTGTTGCTTATCTAGTAGTCTTGCAGGCTGAGTCGCAATGCACTACTTTTACTACTGCTGCTACAATTACTACTACTACTACTACAAGTACCGCAACTACAACTATGTTTCTAGTTGACTGTTGCGGCTACTACCAACCATCACAGCTATGACCGCTTCCGACCTAATTGCGAGGGCGGTCGGTCGGGCGGACACTCTAACTCACTCACTCACTCACGACTGACACAGTTAGGCACAGGACGGCCTAACATGCGTAGACCCGGATGGATCGACAGATCACACTCAGGCAGATCAGACGGAGAAGGCGTCATCCATAGACGCACGCATACGGCATAAACGGTGATGATATGACACGACCGAGACACGGCACCACGGTACGTTGCCTGGCCTGGCCTGGTCAGACAACATTAACACGTGCAGACTGCAATATGAGCAGATATACATAGATAGATATCTAGATAGAAACGAGAGAATGAAAGAAGAATGAGACTTGTGTGGCTTGCTGCTGGTGGCTGTTAGCCCACTTATTCTCTCTTTCGCAGGCTCAGATATAGGTTGGGTTGTGGTCGAACGAACCGCGCTTTACTGTTTGAAGGTTCGTTTATCCATCCCGTCGGTATACTTCCTTCCGTTAGTCAATAGCCGACGGCAGTCGGCTGGTCTCTTGCTTGCTTGCCTGCGGCCAACGACACTTGCTTACCTTAATCGAATGTCTGTTGTTGTTGTTGTTCTGTTGTTGTTGTTACTTTTGTTGTTGTTGTTGTTGTTGTTGTTGTTATTGTTACTTTTGTTGTTGTTGTTATTGTTGTTACTTTGTCGTTGTTGTTATTGTTGTTACTTCTGTTGTTGCTGTTGTTGTTGTTACTTTTATTGTCTGTTATTGCTGTTGTTGATATTGTTGCCCAGGTTGCTTACCGTAGCATTGCTGTTGTTCTTATCTGTCATTGTTGTTCTTGCTGGTGCTGCTTGTGTATTGATTCTTGTTTCTATTATTGCTAAGGTTGTTGTTGCTGCTGCTATTGTTGTTGTTGTTGTTGTCACTGTTGTTGTATTGTTGATTGTTGCCGCCATAGCGTTCGTTGCATTACGGCTGCTGCTTTTGTTGCTGCTGCTGCTGCCGTAGCTGATGTTGTTGTTGTTGTTGTTGGTATCATGACAAGGTTGTTGCTATCTTCGTGATTCGGCCTTTTACCTTTAGAGTGGATTGTGGTGACGCCGACGACGATGACGACGACGTCGATGATGACGCCCACAAGGACATAATTGCAAAGACGACACGATTGAAAACAATCATGACGCTTCGATTTATGATAGGGGCGGCGATGATGATGATGATGAGAATGACAACGACGACAACAACAACAACAATAGCAGCAACAACACCAGCAGCAACAACGACAACAAGAAAAGCAACACTAACAACAATAATGATAATAACAGCTGATCTGAGCCACCATATGTAGACAGCCAGCTGCGCTCGACGCAGCAGGTACGGCCGACGCCCACGCCGTGCGCTATTATCTCGTTGCCGTCGTCGCCAAAAACAAACCAAAGGTTCCTGCCGCCTATAAGCTGTGTCCCGTTCCTGTACTCGATGCTAACGGGTAATTCTTATTACTGACATTATCATAGAAATAGTCGTGAAATCCTGTAAGGGCACGACCGGGGACGATTCAGCACCTGCGTTTGTTGTCACCTTTATTGTTGATGGCCGAAGGTGTCTCCATAGTCAGACGAGCAGTAAGTAAGTAACGAAAGCCGAAAGTCCAGAGTTAGTGTGTCCTTCGAAACAACACGTTGGACCTTAAATGTCTCAGTTGAACTCGAAGGGTCTAATTCGATCGTTTTCAGCTAGGCATACATGTAAGCTTATGCAAATTAATGTCAGTGCCGAAATGCTATAATAGCTGTAACAACGAAGACAACAGCACAAGTTAACAGCAGATCTTAGTGTAACAAGTTAGCAGTGTGTCTGTGTCAATAACCCGAGTGTAGGAAAGAAATGGACATCATATAAGCTGTATGTCGTCGCTTTGGATTTTATGATCCTTCTATGTGCGTGATCGTATTTGCAAATTCTATTTGCGAGATATTACCATGTCAGTCAGCGCCGGTTTTTGGCGTTTGGCCTATATATATATATATATATATATATATATATATATAGGACAGGCGCGTGATGTATCTTGGATTTGTTTAAGTCTACTGTAAAATATAAGTATACATCATACCGACCGAAAACACTTTTAATTATTGTTCAGTTTATTTTTTCATTTCGGGTTAGAAGCAAGACACTGTATACATCAGATGGTTCAGTCGTCAGTATCGAACAAATTGACCCAGTGCGAAATAGTTTAAGTTTTTATTATGGGCTTCTTACTTCCATTATTATGACCTGTGGTGTCAGACTCGCTTTAATTAATTCAATTGCGAGCTTTATTTTGCTTTAGTATGAGCCAGGCTACTTATCCGATATATATATATATATATATATATATATATATATACGGGTATAGACGCTCATGATATGTGCCATCGTCTTTCAATACACGTGTCGTGCACTGCTCATGTTTTGCGTTGGATTAGAGCATTGTGTCTGTGTATCATAATCAAAAACTTAGCTGCTTAGAGCTGTATATATGCTTGGCTATTGCCACAGATTTAGCTGGTACGCCTTGATGAATTTGGTGTTTATATATATATATATATATATATATATATATATATATATGATGTAGGAAACTTACGATTTTGACTTACTCGAAGAAATACGTGTTATACGTAATAATTATACGTAATAAACACATTACTTAGACGTTCATATACATGTTGTCACGATGACGACATGACGTGATTTTAGCGCAGTGGCAGACTTTCGATTATTTTGTTCGGTCAAAGTTGCCTTGTGTAGCGTTTATTAACTGAATGGGTCGCTTTGCCGATTTGAGTATATATATATTATATATATATATATATATATTGAGTATATATATATGACCTGTGGTAACTAGCATTTTAATTAACTGTGCACTAATATATATATATATATATATATATATATATATATATATAGTTTAAAGACTAGTATGTTCAAAGGATTTGTTGTTAGGTCGAGGCGAACTGCGAGGCCCTGCGGGCACCTAACATGGATAGCCGCGACAATGGTGGTCACGAACTCCCCGATGGCACGGAAGACGTTACAGACTTCCCGTGACGCAGCCCGGTCGATGTATGTATGCCCTCGTGCATTGCGTGCATACGACGCATGTAGTCATAGAAATAGTAGTCGTAGTAGTAGTAGTAGTGTTGTTGTAGTAGTAGTCATCGTAGTAGACGAAGAAGTAGCGTGTAGAACTGTGGTGTGAGTTAACGATGCGCGAACGAATCGATCTCACGAATCGCTGATTTGATCGAAGGGCAACACAACAGCAATGACTTTAACCACAACCACAACAACTACTACTACTACTATAACTACTTCTACTGCTACGACGACGATAATAACAACAACAACAACAACAAACATCAACAGCAGCAGCACTAACCTGTTGTTGGTGGCGGCAACTGTAGCAACAACAACAACAACACCTGTGAGCAGCCGATATATTGTCGCTAGTAATTAGCGCAGCATTCTGTCAGCATTTTTTGCTGCTGCAGGTGCCGCCGCTGTAGCGGTTGACTTCCGAACAAGACTGAATGAAACGCGACCATATTGTAATGAACAGTTGCAAAATGTCCCGGTCACAATTTTTGTCGTTATTGTTGTAGTTGTTCGCAGCGGCTATTGGCGCTCTGCATGGATATGAATCGTCGTCACACCAGTTCATGATTCGAATAAGACGCACGGCGCTTTGTTATTATTGCTGTTGTTGTTGCTGTGTTGTTGTTGTTGTCGTCGTCGTCGTCGTTGTTGTTTTTATTGTTGCTGTATCGGTTGTTTTCTTGTCATCATTGCTGTGTCGTTATCGTTTGTTCAGACTTATCATATGTTCTTGTTTTGCTTTAATTTTATTTATGTGTTGTTGTAATGCTGTAAATATAACGTTTTATACTTGTTATTTTTGTTAGATCATTTATTAAGTGTTTTTCTCTACTCTTTGCGTTGGTAATTTTTGGTCAAGATTGCTTGAGCTTAATATTTGTCGTATCGTAAGACCTCAAAAAGTCTTTACTTGGCGCTATTGTTTTTGTTTTGCCATTGTTCGAAACTGTAGTGCTGCCGTTAACTTACGTCTAGTTACCTAGCCATTATTGTTATTCTGTACATTGTTAATGTCACTCGTAAGATGACTGCTTCTAACATGTCTCGTCGGTAACTCTTGCTGTCAGTGCCACTTGTGCGTCTCTGTATGATCTGTCACCTCATATTATATATATAAAATATGCAAGTCGTTGCGCGAATGGGTTAGCCTCTCTTTGGCGTCGCCTGGGGAGGTCGTCCTGGAGATTTTCCACATTTTACACTGTTGTGGATGACCCATTTTTCGTTACAGCTAACAACTTAATATAAGAACGGACCCTCAGTATGTCTGGCAAGCCAAGAAGAGCACATTTCTAGACGCTCTTGTTTGTTGCGCTCGCTTAAATCATGAATTATTTATTGGTTCAAATTGCACACCAAATTATGGGCGCGAAAGCGATTAACGACGGTTATGTGACACACTCCAAACTCCATGGCTAATTTGCGCATAGTTATTCGGGGCTTCTGTTGCACAGTATCGCGCACGCGGTCTTTCTCGAGCGTAATAGGCCTCCCAGAACTGGGTTCATCCAGAAAGCTTAAGTTGCCGGAACGGAAGCCTTCGAAGGTTCTACGGACTTTTACGCTCTCATAAACGTAGCAGACTTCCAAGAGGCGTAGTAGGCATTAAAGAACAAAATAAAAAAAACTAAAAATGACAGTTATATATATATATATATATAGCCCATCATGCTTCGTCTATTAGCAGGAGGAATATCTATCGGCGATCGACCAGAGTCAGGCCTTCTAATGTCTCCTCTGTAAGCAACGAAAGGACGCACTGGCCTGAATCCTTAAGATTGTTCTAAACTATGCTACGTGGCACAACTCTTGCTAGCGACACATTGCTCAACGAAGCGAGACGCGTGCAGCTAGGTACACGGCGACCTGCGGACTCGACGCCCTGGCTTTCGCCTACTCTCATTTTCGACGTCTCGGGCCGCCGACGATGCGGACATCGGGTGCGGACGGCGTCAGTGAATCGAGGGCGTCGGTGAATTAGCCCGCTGTCTCGTCGCTTGATGGGCGGGCTAGGATGCTAGGTGGGGTGGTTATGTCTGCTTTCATATCTTGCACTTAGTGACTGGCCTGGCTGCTGATCAGGTCGCAAGGTAGGCGCCTTGTAGGCCGCGGGCGGCAGGGCGACGCCTTTAGTTAGGCGGCGACACTATGTGGGCGACGCCACCACAAACAACGATACGCTGGTTCACGCATCAACGCGAAGCAACGAACTTTCTCCTTCGGCCGCCGCCTCCGCCGCTGTCGATGAACCCAAACCGCAGGCGTCACCTACACCCGCGGGCGCGTCCTGTTGAACGATCGTGGTTCCGCACTAATCGTCCTGCCAGCATAAGTGACGCCGCTTATTACTAATCCTATGACACAACCGCCATACTATAATTACTAATTGCGTTGTTGTTTGATTGTTAATTTGACCTGTTTGCCAAGGTGTTGGGGCAGCGCACAACTCTGCAACACTGCCATATATATATATATATATATATATTTTTTTTTTTATTTTGGAGATACGTAACTACAGACAAATAGACGCTACCTAGTTGTCGTTGTCGTCAATATTCCGGCGCTGTGAAATATTCGGGTCGGTGGCGAAACTTCGTGACAGGTTAGTTGCGCCAGCTGCCGGGGAGGACCTGAATAACAGGAACAGCAATACGACAACAACAACAACAACAACAATGAGAAGGGTAACGTTTAGATGCTGCTCAGGCCAGTTTAGTAGGACAGTTATACATGCGGCCTACTTGGCGGCGTTTACTGTTGCTGCTGCTGCTGCTGTTTATGCTGTCGCTGCTGTTATGTCTATTGGTGTTTATTACTCGCGTTGTGGTTTTTGTTGTTGATTGTTCTTTCTCAGTCAGCCAATCATTTGTCCGTCTGTCCGTCAATTCGACGACAATTCGTCGTCGGTCAGTCAATCGATGAGTGGCTGTATCATCGCCACCAGTAGAGTAGAGTAGGGTGTGGCTTCATAAGGCACCACCAACAGGGAACGAATGCATCACACTGGTAGTGCGATTAGACGCAAGCAAAGAATATCAATAATAATAATAATAGTAATAATAATAATAATAATAGTTATAGTAGTTGTTGCTATAGTGGATATGCTTATGAGGGTAGCAACATGCTCATCATCTGTTGCGGCTAGATGGACTCGAGGCACAGGTTATGACTGAACGAATCTATAGGTTGAAAATCAAAGTGGCTCGGCCGCGCATTGGCCCGTTGCCCGTTGTCAATGACCCACGACGTCGCGACTTCGTGGCCGGCGTTGCTGCTTATGCTACTACTACTACTACTATTGGTGGTGGTGGTTTTTTGCTAGTGCACCCACTGCAGCAGCAGCAGCAACAGGATCTCCTCTAACGACATCTACTAATATGACAGCCACGTTTCCGACGACCTACCTGATCGGTTGTCACGTGCACTGCTCTCTCTCGCTCTCTCTCCCCCTCTTCTCATCTCTCTTCTACTATTTATCTCTCTGTATCTCTCTCTCTCTCTCTCTCTGTGGTTGGCTCCTCCTCCTTTATCAGAGCTGTCATTTTCCCGTCATCATGATCAACAATCCTCATCATCATAACCATCATTCAGTCACTCTTGCGCTCGCGACCGCAACGTGACAAGGCTTGGCTCTTTTTTTGTGACGTCGATGACCACAGCCGGTGCCGACGTCAATGACGGTGATGCTATCCGCATCTGCAGAGGCATATATATGCATACTAATCTGTATATATATATATATACGGGGTCTTCCAGAATTCGTCCCACAAACTTTGGGGTCTAGTACAACGCGGCGAAAAAACAGTTTTTTCCCAATGGAGCAGTGGCGCGGAAATGTCTCCTTTTGGAGCGAGAGCAAATTTACTAAAAGTGGTTGTATCAAGCTTTTTCCTAACATACCTTCACTAAATCTGCGACTGCGAGAGCTCCACTCATCCTATCGACAAACCAATCATACCTGCGTGTTTGGAGGAAAATGTTGCATCTGTTGAATTCATTCTACATTCTACAATTCATTAGCTCAAAGCAGAACAAATATTGTTTTGACGATCATTCTCAAGAAATGAAATTTTGTGCAATTCCTATATTTTGGCTTTCACGCTCAATTACCCATTTTTCAGAAGACATTTCCACCTCCATGTTCTATTGGAAAAAGTTATTCTTTAGCTGAGTTGTGCTATTTCCCAACGTTTGTTGGACGAATTTTGGGAGACCCTCCATATATATATATATATATATATATATATATATGACGCACACCCGAGAGGGAATTGGTCATTTGATGCTAAAACAAATTCTTATAATTTATGTAAATAAAGCGCGTATTCTATATATATACGAAACACAAGATCCGGTTACAGGATTTTCTGGCCAGCACGAGGTGAAGAAGATGCCAAGGGGCATGTCCCTGCACTAGCCCTGTAATTAATGCAAATATAGTATGTTTTCAAACGTAGTATATGTATGTGGATGGAAGAGTTGAGGAGATGACCGGCAAGTCCGACATTAGAAGTCTTAATAGTTGTGCTCGCAGTAAGAGTACTATATAGGAGTAGGAGTCAGCTCCGAGACAATAGTTAGAGATGTAATGCAGTAATCGTGGAAGGTGACCAGACCTCGTTACGACTTCGCGTCTCATTTTTACTTTTGGGTCGAAATCTTAATTCTTAAGTTCTTTTTTGAATTCTAAAGGCACACAGAGCAAGGCCACATTTAGCTACAGCGATATCTCGCTTGCGCAATAGCAGCAACAGAGGTAGATGGTTTGACATGTAGGTCGCAGTAAATTAGCACTCTCACTCGTATTTTATGAGGACTGCAAGCGACGAACCAAATTCAGTTAGATGCGAGCGGCTCAGTCTGAGTCGAAGTTCTTCGTCCAGGCTGCAGGTATCCAATTAGATAAAAACGATCACTACAGTTACTTGTTTCACTTAAGCTGAGTGTTAGACATCATCATTATGCCAGTTTCGACGACGAAAATTGACCACCACTCTTGTTGTCGATGACTGTTGTTGATGTTTTGCTGATTTTGTGCTCGTTTTTTTGTTGCTGTTGTTGCTCTCGTTGTTGTTGGTGAGATTTATCTGCACGTGATGTAAAAATTTAGTGTATTTTTGTCATACGAGTTGCCGCTGGCTAACGACGGCTGTTAGCCGACATAATATATATATATATATATATATATATATATATATATATATATATATATATATATATATATATATATATATATATATATATATATATATATATATATATATATATATATATATATATATATATATATATATATATATACATATATATATATATATAGTAAACTTACTTTAGCAACATTCTCGGCTTGGGAGCAGCGGCCGACTTGCAATACTGACACGAGAAGTTCGACGAAATTAAGTTCGATACGTGCACAAATGCCGTCGCCGGCAGCAAAACTGCTTGGACGCGTTGTCACACGCCACCTGTCCAGTCCTAGCACAATCCCTTACGTTAGCTGATAGGTTAGCCGTCGTAGTAATGGGCTAAACAGTAATAACCATCATCAATAATAATAATAATAATAGCAAATCGATTACTGATCGCAAGATAGACGCGTATATGGATTGGTGGGATGTTGTTGGCCGAATGGTTGTGAATGTTATTCGCTTATCATCCATACGGCTGGACACGGACGACAAAGATGGTGTCTGAGTCTACACCGGCTGTTGCAATGATGGGAAAAATGTTGGTTATTATTAGTCGAAGATTGGGTTAGGATTATGACAATTAAGCGTTTTTTGCTGTTGTTGTTGTTGCTGCTGCTGCCGTTGTTGTTATAGTTGTTGCTGTCAGCTGATCGTCTGTCGTCAATGATGCTATATCCGTCCCCCGCTGATGATGATGACGATACAACAGCGAGCGTCAGCAACGGGCCTTGCGTTTTGAGTCGTGTTGTATGTGCTCATGTGTATATATATATATATATATATATATATATATATATAATGATTATAGCAGTACGTATATATGCGCGTGTTCCGGTGCGCTGTTCATCTAGAAGGGCGGATAGCTTGAGGCAAGATTTGGTCGCATGCCGCTTGCGTGGACAACGACAACAACACCAACAACCATGTTTTGGCCGACTCAACGCTCACCTCCGAACCGAACAAATGAATAAACAGCCGCGGAAGGCCTGCGGCTTCGCGTGCGTCTGGGGACGGACGCGTGTGCATTTCCTATATATGGACAGGCCGGCGGGTGACAGGTGTCAAGTCATATATATATATATATATATATATATTAGTTGTGCGCGGTCAACGTAACATACCCTTAGGCCGCAAGCGAAAAAAATATATAATTTATATATAATTATGTGTTGGTACCGGTACATACATATGTGTGGTGTGCATAGTTGACATGGCGCGCACATTATTAGTACATCAATAATGCTAGGTGTCGTGATTTGGTTTGCAAATACCTCGTCTACGGATTGACGGACGGCTGAGGAAACCGCAGAGGAAATGATGGAAGATGAACAATATGCTCGCGGTCCAATACGGAATTCGGTCCGAAGTGGTGACGTAGAAGAAACAGCAGCACGAAAGCCCTTATGCAATTTGTTGTTAATACGATTATTTCCACTATCGTTGGACGCTGCGGATCGTGTGAGGTCGATGAGGCTTGTGTGTGCCATACCAACACGCCGCTAACCACCGTGGTGATGTTTGTTATTGTACGATTGTTGCGATATCGTGTTGTGCAGAACGATGGCTATCAGCCTACCTACATTGCACATTTTACATTCGTTGCGTAATGCGGCTACTTTGATAAGGTATGCTTAACTGCATACAAGTATATATGCATGTACGTATCTGTATACATATATTTACATATATTTGATTATACGTATATTTTATTATGCATGCATTACCATATATTTACATACATATATATTCATACGTATTTCAAGGAGCATTCAGATATGCTTGGTATTTGCGTTGCGCTAATTAACAACGACATTGTTTGTCATGCCAACTTTGCGGGTCTTTTTCGCACCGGATGCTTCAGAGCTCGCGAAACGTTGCTCGAAGGAAGCAAAAAACTTTCGGATCAGCATGGGGCCGGGTTCAATTCGACAACGTACACATACCAGATTGAAAGCGGTAGCCGCTGATAAATCGTTTGATACGGTTTTTAGTTTGGTTGTTTCATTACTGCTGCTGTTGCTTCAGTTGCCACTGTTAACATGGAGCACACAGTAAGCAGAAGAAACATCAGCATTAGCCGTATTTGTTTGTAGTTGTTGTGGTTGGTTGGTGGTGCTGCTTTGTTGTTGTTGTTGTGTTAGGATTGCTTCATAGCAGGCACGCCATCAATTTGTGGGAGTTGGGGTGTCCGTAGTCAAAACACGCGTCTGTGGCGTCATATGCACGGTCATCGTTTTTCATCCATGCTGCCTTCAACAAACATGTGTGCGTATATACATGTGTGTATGTATATTGATAGAGACTCCATCCAGGAAAGATTCTGTCACTGAGCAAATTCTGTTGGTTTCTCTGAGATATGTATATATATATATATATATATATATATATATATATATATATATATTGTGTGTGTAGTCGTTGAGGGTTTGCAATCGCTGTTGTTAGGTGGACAGCACGTCGGTGATCGGTTTCTCTCTTGTCCCATGTATATAGCGCTCTGCGTCTATGCGCGATTTCAGCACAATAAGCAGTCGCGCAGTGTCGCACCAGTCAGCACGAGGAAATGCGCCTACCGTAGAGAGAGTTCGCGTTTTCCCGCAACGCAACGTTGCACAAGCAATATATATATATATATATATATAGACGTTTTTTTTATGTGCGTATGTGTATAGCTGTGAGCAGAAGAAAAAATGCCGTGAAAAGAAGCCAATGCACAGGCGAAGTTACTTTGCACAACTTGACAGCCAGACCCCAGAAAGCAGACCCACCATTCGCAATAATGTTATCACCATCATCATCATCATCGTATTGGCGTCAGTAACATCGGTTTACCAATGCTGCGTTGCAATTGATTATGCTGTTGCTTCTTATGATGATGATGATATGTTGGACGTTATTATTGCTGTTTTTGTTGTTATTGTTGTTGTTGTTGTTGTTGTTGCTGTTGCAGTTCTTGCAAATGCTGCTATTTTAGAGCTACTGTTGTTGTTGTTGCTATTATTTTAGAGCTACTGTTGTTGTTGTTGTTGTTGCTATTGTTATTTTATTGTTTTGATGTTGTTTTTATTGGCGTTCGGGTTGTGTTCGATGACTACCGTCATGGGGGTAGTCACAACGCCGACTTGGATGATGGTCATGAATAATGATAATGATGACGATGATGGTGATGGTGATGACGGCGATGTCGTCGACGCGGCCTAGGATGACTGCAGCCGCACGTGTTTGCAATCAAGTCCACCCACAGCAAATGCTGACGACGACGACGACGACGAAGACGACGGCGACGCTGAAGCGACATAAAAGCTCACCATTTCAACAACGTCAATCACTCAGCAGCAGCATCGTTTCCATCTATCCATCAATCCATCTATCCAGCATGCACATCCATCTTTCCTTCCATCTACTTCACCTATTACGACTTTGCGGCAGCTGATGGCCGACTCGCTGGCTGGCTGGCTGGACTTCGGCGAGGATTACGGAGCCGCCACCAGCCACCACCACCAGCGACTTCAACTTCTTCTACCACTACGAGGATTCTTACTACGAGGATGACTTTGACTGCTGCTGCTGCTACTGCTGCTATTATTCAAACTATTACAGCTATGTGTGTTTGTTTTTTTCTTCTTCTTCTTCATACGTGAGGAATGAAGAGGAAAAAGCTTATTGGAAGCTCCCCTAACAACCTCCCTCGACAGCTGGTTGAGGAACCCCCATCATCATCATCATCATCACCATCATTATTTTCCCCATCTCCAACAGCACCGGCACCGAGCACCGTTGTGTTCGGTTTCCATTTCATCTCTATTGTAGTCAATACCGTTTTCATCGTCATCATCATCTTCATCATTATCATCGTTATCACAATCATCATCATCATCAATCACAATCACCATCACCACCGTCACCATCATTGCCTTCACAACGATAGCCTCTTCAGCACGGCCTCTTTATCTGCGTGCGTGCGGTCGTGGTGGTTAACCGCGACCTACTACTGTTCTCTACCGGTGTTCGGTTAGCGTTGGAGATGCTGTAGTTACTTATGTTGCTGTTGTTGTTGTTGTTGTTGTTACTTATGTTGCAGTTGTTGTTGTTGTTGCTGCTCCTGTCGTTGTTGTTGTTCTTGTTGTTGTTGCTGCTTTTGTCGTTGTTGTTGTTGTTGTTACTGCTGCTGCTGCTATTGTTGTTGTTGTTGCTGCTGTTGCCATTGCTGTTGTTGTTGTTGCTGCTATTGTTGCTGTTGCTGTTGTTGTGTCTCGCTACTACCACAACTAGCGCTTCAACGACGCTTCTTCAAGTAGTGCTACTGTTCTACAACTGTTTGGCTAGCTTTCCGGCTGGTTGCCTGACTGGCTGGCTAGCTGAGTGACTGACGGACGACTAGCTGGTGGTTGGCCGGCAATTCTGCAGATGTTGTTTTCGTTGTTTTGAGTTGAAATTTTTCTTCTACCTCGTTCTGCTGCTGCTGCTACTGCCGCCGCTAGGGCTGCTATTTCTTCATGCTCTTCTGCCTGTCGTCGTTCTTATTATTATTGTCGTCTTCTACCTGGCGTGCTATTGCTGTTGTTGTTGTTGCTGTTGTTGTTGTTGCTGTCGTTGTTGTTGTTGCTGTTGCTGCTGTTGTTGTTGTTGTTGTTGCTGCTGTTGTTGCCATCGTGCTATTCGCGCTGTTTCTGCCAAGAACGCTGCCGCTATTTTTCTACTGCTTCTTCTGCTGGTGCCGCTCTGTGCTATTCTTGCTGCGGCCTGCAGCTTCTAGATATCTAGTTCGGTGGTCTCATCCGTCCCGCCATTCCATACCCCATTACTTACCCTCACCCCATCACATCCCACCCCACACTACTCCACTCCGGCCCAGCCTATTAAAGATGAAGAGGTGAAGCCGGCGATGATAGAAGACGTAGTTGCAGCGTTAGAAGCACGTGCTGATATTGGCAGTGCTACTTCTTTACGATCTTTACGATCAAGTCAATTGTGATGATGATGATGATGATATGCCCCCAAACGCTCAACAACCCCCCAAAAAATGAGGTTCCCGTTGGCGTGTCTTCTACGTATATTTCGTCGTCTGGATTTTATTCCTCCACTTCTTCTTTGTTTTCTTTTTCTTCCGCTTCTTCTTCTGGCATCACCCTTTACGCAGCCTAGTTTCCCTGAGAGCTGTAACTCCAACCATTACGATTAAAATTGCGACTTCTTAGTCTAGTATAGTATACCACGACCGCTGCATATTTTTTTATTGGGTCGCGTTGTTGTTGTCGTCACTTCCCTGTCGCTTTATATATATATATATATATATATATATATATATATACAAAGAAACTAGAGAAAAACTGCCAAGGGAGTAACTTGACAGTGCACACACGATAGACTGTGCACGCCCGCCATGAGATGGCCATTGGCTGGTGCCAGTTGTCCATTTCGACCAACAGCCGACTAAAATGAAATCATAACAAAAGGTAGTATAAATCAATATTGTTAGCGTTGTCGACCTGAAACGGCTGATGGTTGACAACAATCACTGCTCGATCTAGTTGTGGCCTACTCATACAGGTCGTCGTTAACCTTAACGGGTTCTCTATTTTTTTTATCTCGCCATGCTTTCCATTCATCCACGTCCTTTGTGCTGCACCGCTTAGGCGTTACCTCAAACGCGTACAGTTCATTAAGGAAACGCGATAAAAATTTTAATGCATATATATATATATATATATATATATATATATATATATATATATTGCAATTATGGTTACAGTTTTATTTGCTTATATGCAAGAGGCAACAATATATATATATATATATATATATATATATATATATATTCACGTTGCATAGTCTCCTATGCAGCAGTAATAACCATGGTGGTATTACTGTTATATAGTGCCAATAAAATTTGCTGGTTTAAATGGTTAATTTACTTACAACATGGCCTATTTTTGTTCAAGGAAACTTGTATTATGGCACTATTAATTACTGTCGTGAACATTCGACCTACTGCGGTGTAATGTGTTTCTACGTTTAGGGTGAACTCACCTAATGGGCTTTATACATCTATTGGCCCCCATGTTGGCATCTGTATACCACCTAGTCTACCAGGCATTTTAGCGATATCGCACTTATTGTATAACCAAATTATCGTTAATAGGCAATGTAAAGTTTGCATGAAAAAATTTATATATATCTTAATGTGTGGGACGTGTATGTCTAGTGGGACGAAGTGAAACAAGGAAGAAATAAAATTGTGTCCAGTGTAACACCGATATATATAGAAAGAGAGAGAGAGAGAGGGCACAAGGAAACAGAAACTATTCTTTAAGAAAACAGGCCGCCAATAGTTGGATATCCGATTTTTCACGTTTTTTTAGCATTGCCCTCCGTCGTAATAAGATGTCAGCGGCCAGTTCATTGACAAATCGGCTCGATGATTGATTGTGTGATCAGAATTGACCGGATAGAACGTACCAGTCTAAATCCACACCGTTTTGTGTCTAGCCTGCATCGCCACCAATATCTACAGATATTTTCTATATCCTTGCTGTTCGTACGTGTGTCTCGAAAATATTTTCTGTGCCACCTTCTTCTGCATATATATATATATATATATATATATATATATAAGTATATATATTACGTACGTATGCGTTTGGATCCAAAATAATGCGGCCACTTCACCACCTATCCATATGGTATGGGTTGATCGATGATCTACGTATATGATAGCTGCGTGTTCAGGCTGCAGAACGAGTACGCGACAGGTCGAGCACGAGAGCGAGACAGAGAAAGATGACTCATATCTGCGCCTACTATTTCTATGTTAAATTCGAGTTTGGCGAGAAACAACAACAACAACAACAACAGCAACAGTAGCAGCAGCAGCCAGTATTAATAACTACAATAACAACAACCATGACCGTCGTGGGTTGTTACGACCGATCATATCGCAATCGTGTGTCGAAATTAGGTGGCCAATCGAACACGAACATTGATTTTCGACCGATCTTGTCGTCGCCTGTCTTTCGTTCTCGGTTTGCAGGATCGTATCGTCCGCCCCATTGAAGGCGCGATTTTTTGCGTCACAGTCGTCGCAGCTACCGTGTGACTCTCCGGTGACTTGGTGGATGGTCGCTGATGCTTTTGAACCACCGTCAGCGAGCCTCCACTAATCCTAGCCGTTTCAGCAGATTTTGAGAAGCAGGCAAATTCCGGACAGACACTCGGTTGTTGAATTTAGACATAAATGTACTGCGGCTGGCTAATATGAATTTATTATTATTATTATTATTATTTCGGTGTTTCCCTATAATTGTGGGATCTAAACGGGATTTATTATTATTTTTTAACATAACATAACATCACTTTTATTTCACATAAAAGGGTTGATTATTATTAGAAGCCTGCTTTATGCATATCTCCTTGCCTAACGAAGGAATATCCTATCTCGCCAGTTAGCGTGTAATAGGTATTTCCCCAAAATAGTCAGATACTCTGAAATGTTCGTATCTAGACATTGCTGTTACTATACGTTGCTGCAGTATCGTTGTGCAGGCACGTATTGAGATGTGGTTACTTACGTATTGGCGTCGACGCAAAGAGCATCGTCTGTCGAGTGGAAGACGGACACTAAACCGCAGTTAGCTAGTGCCGTTTCTCCGTCAAAACCATTAATATATATATATATATATATATATATATATATATATATATATATATATCTACTCAGAAAAAAGTAAAGGTTTGCAATTTATTATTCGCTTGACTGCTGTATACCTTCATACATTCATACGTCATCGTTTTATGTAAGGAGCGCTTAGAGCGGCATCATCAGCGGACATGTTCTAGAAATATCTATGGTTTCCCCAGCAGTGTTTCTTCTACCTGGTTCTGCTGTCACCGCCGCCGCAGTAGCAGCAACACCAGCACCAAGAGCAGCATAATCACTCAGCCCGGTATGGTGGTTATCATCTATTCTCAGTGAGAATATTGTTCAAAGAGAATTTGATCATCAACAACAACATGTTCAACAACAGAGATCGAACCGGCAACACCCTGGTAGATGCCAACTACCATACGTACCACCAGCGCACTAGGTCCTCCCTTACGCCTGGAACACGCTGCCACTTTAACAGCACGTTAACATGTATGTGCGTGCCTTGGTGTTGTGTATTGTTGCTTTTTGCTTGGTGCTTTAATACACCTCCAGCCGATTACTACGAAGGGATCCGATGATGATTATGACCACGACACTTTCCCTGGACTTTCGCTGGTTCATTCCTCTCGCCTCTAACAAGAAAAAGCTCTCTCTCTCTCGCGCGCGCGCGATCTGTCTCTCTGTGAACGCTAATTTCTAGAGAGGCAGATCGCGCGCATCCATTGCATTGGCTCGCATTCATACTTGCCTACTTCGTGCTGGTGTTGAATGGTGGTATTGTTGGCCATGCAATGTCATTCGGCAGCGTAGTGTGGAGCCGCCATCTGACCACTATGGCCAC
Organism: Dermanyssus gallinae; assembly: GCA_003439945.1. Lineage (NCBI taxonomy): Eukaryota > Metazoa > Arthropoda > Arachnida > Mesostigmata > Dermanyssidae > Dermanyssus > Dermanyssus gallinae. The sequence continues at coordinate 343,555 of QVRM01006240.1, read as the reverse complement.
CATTCGGCGATACCTGGCCGATGATACCACTGCTGGCCACCAAATGAACGAAGCCGAAAGGGAACGTCAAACGGCACAAGCCACGTGAACAAGGAAGGAAGCGTCGTTCATCTCTTGTACAAGTGAACCCCGAATGGAAAATGGAAAAATGACGTAGACTACGGTAAGCGATTCCGCCGACCACGACGAAGTCCTAATAGACAGGAACAACAACAATGTCAGCAGCAACAACAATGTCAGCAACAACAACAACAATATCAGCAATAACAACAACAGCAACAACAACAACGACAACACTTGCAGCGGTGGCAGCAGCAACAACAATAGCAGCGGCAGCTACCTATATAGCTGCCAATCAACCAACGAAGAAGAGAGAGCGTAGAAGGCAAGAGACTGCTAGTAGTCGAAAGAGCACATGAGCATGTAAAGGATGATGACCACTCGAAGTTAATGACGAAGAAAACGAAGACGTTTTTGCGCTTCATGTTGTGCACCAACTATTATTGTGGTGGTTGGTGTTGCTGTTGTCGTTGCTACTGCTGTTATTGTTGTTGTTGTCGTTGCTATTGTTGCTGCTGTTGTTGTTGTTGCTGTTGTGGCGTACTAGCAGTGAAAAACGCGTTCACGTATAGTGTACATGTCAGGAAGCAGTTCATAAATAGACGAAGAATTGGCGCATTGATGGATAATGGATTGATGGGGACCCAGTGGATGGCTCGGATACGCTCAAATATATATATATATATATATATATATATATATAGGGGACCGCAGCATGATCATGATAACAATGCTTTCGTCTACTGCTATCACGAGTATCACTGTGTATCGTACTTGAAGACTATTTCATCGATAGCAGAGGCTACAGCCGCAGCAACACCACCACCGGCGATGTGATGAACTTCGTGAAAGATGAGGTGCAGAGGTTTGATGTCTACCTGTCTGTTAGCTGCTGTCGTTGCTGCCGTTTGATGATCGACGATGCTGCTGCTGATGATGGCGATGGTGGTGATGATGATGCCGAGAAACATGATGGTGTCGATCGCTCCCGTCTTTGTAGTGATACCGGTGGTAACGGTGGCTGGTGATGCTGGTGAAGATATCGCCGGCTTCGGTAGAGGCGCATGAAGAACGAAACGCTGGATGTGTCACGCCATCGAGGTCAAAGGTTGACCACTACAATGATGATGATGATGCTGAGCGTGGCACGAGTTGGGGGAAGGTAGCTGCGCCGGGGTAGCTCTGGCGTATGGTCTCTCTCTCATTGACGTCGTGGGCGTTGTTGTTGTTCTTATTCCAGTTGTTGTTGTTCTTATCCTGTTGTTGTTGTCGTCGTCGTCGTCGTCACGAGCAGTGACAGCGGGGGCACGCATCGTTGCACAGCAATGAACCCACGAGAACCCCGAAGTTCTCAATCACGAAAAGTCCATCCGTCCGTCCGTTTGACCTACCGGAGCAGCAGCAATTCAATCGTCTACTGCAGCTTTAAGTACAGCTGCTACGATGGCGTATACTAGACTTGTTACCATTGTCTTTACCACTCTTTTCATCATCTTCACCACCACCTATCTCTTTTTCATCATCTTCACCACCACCACCATCGTCACCGTCACCGTCCATGGTGTTAGCATCGTATGTACCACCTCATTAGCCCCGTAGATCATTGCGCGTTGTTCGTAGTAGCCTTTACGTAGTATTATGGCGCTTGATCTCATTGACGAAAAGAAGAGGACGAGATCATGGCACAATGATGAACCACCATTACGACGGCGGCAACGACAGTGATGACAACAACAATAACAACAACAACAACAGCATCAATAACGCAAACAATAACAGCAACAACAACAACAACAACAACATCATTCATATACGCAAGAGCAGCAACGATTTGCGTCGCCTCACCCCCCACCCTACGTACCCCACACTTCGACCCCGATGTCGTTGGGGCAGACGACTCAACTGACCGCGGACGGACAAACAAGCAAGCATACGCACGCGTACTGCGATCAACAGCAACAGCAGCAGAAGCAACAACGGCAGCGATCGCCACCACTTGTAGCTGCCGCCACTCGTAGCCGAAGCAGTCAGGACAAGGCTTGTAGTCGGGTGGGCAACCGGCCGCAGGGTCGATCCGTCGGTCACACGGAATATACCGGAAGAAGGGCAAACCGTTCGGGTAGGCAGGAAGGGGGGGGCGCTTGCGCGGGCGACCCGCCGCTACCCCCCTACGGACCCCCGGTCGGTCAGTCAGCCGACGACGACGACTGCAACAGCAGCAGCTGCAGTAGCATCAGTTTGTCCACAGCCACAATTGGCCACCGCCGCCCCGCTGTGTGATTCGTCGAACTATCCGCGTTTGCCCACCCCCCCCCCCCCAGACTCCCTCACATCCACCGTACCCCACACCCCCGTACCCCTCAATCCCCGTCGGCGACAGTGACAGCGACAGCGGCAGCAGCGAACCTAACCGGTCGTTTGTTTAGCCGGTTATGTAACCCGTGTCACTGGGCTACCGCTTCGACTACTGGTACAATGACAACTATACATATATATATATATATATATATATATATATAATATATATATATATAGTAGTTGTTGTTGTAAACAACAACTACAACTACTGCTACTGCTACGACAAGTTCTTCCTTTTCCTCTTCTTCTTCTTGTTCTCCCTCTTGTAATAAAAATCAAGGGTCGAATGAGAGAGAAAGATCGAAATCAACGTCGTCGTCGTCGTCATAAAGATCATCGCTCTGCGGCTGCCGGCGATGCCACCGCTGCCGCCGCCGCCGCCGCAACCGCCATTAAGCAAAGACAACGTCGACTGGTGGTTATCGTGCGCGACAATGTACAACATCTATCGGTCTATACGATTTACGTACGTGACGTCACTGCACTGCTCGATGGTCGACATCTGCAGCATTCGACGTGGCAGCGGCACTGTGGTTGATTTGAGATCACGTTCGCATTGCTATCGTTGTTGTTATTTTTATGTAATATGTTTATATATATATATATATATATATATAACATATATATATATATATATATATATATATATATATATGTAAACAACAATTTTATCTATAGCATCAAACAACAACGAGGACAGCAGCAGATTAATTTTCGTTTATTCCATCTTCCGCTGCTTCATTCTAACGACTCCTCATGTATACATTTGCTTGTATAAATCTATTGTTTTTTTATCTACATATTGCTCGCCTGTCTGGATGCTGAGCATCTGACCAAATATAGGGGAACGTTAGTGGAAGGCGTCAGAGACACGTTCCTGAGACAGGCACCTGCGGCTCAGGTGCCCTCAAGGCGGTTTCCCTCAGCTGATGTTGTTCCTAGAAGAGATTCATTGATGCACGTTCTATTAACCTAAGTGGCCAGCGAAAAAAGCCGTGACCTGTTTTAAGTTCGTAAGTGGAAAGGACATATTTTAGTTACGATATATATATATATATATGTTGCTTTTCGAGCATCGATCCGAAGTCCTTTCTGAACGTGCTTTATGTGCTGTTTTTACGATGTTGCCATAAGGCGACACACCGTTTGGCGGTTGGGACCCCAACAGTGCTACTCTAATTGATCCGAAAATGTATGCTTAGGTAATGGTTTGCTTCATGGTCTGTTGTAGGATGACTGGTTGAAACACCTCGACCAAAAAGAGGTTTACACGTACTCTGTAGTTAATGCATGCAACGAGACATCAACGGTGCGCAATTAAATCCGTGTCCACTCTGCTCGTACAGTTCCCTAGTTCAAGGCCTCAAGGCCCGATACGCTAGGGTACTGGCTCGCTTTTCTTTGTCTCGAAATTAAGTTTCGCCAATAAAAACCGGCAACCTGGCATGAGCCCGTCGAGTAATATGTTAGCTGTCCTTACAAGATAAATCGTCGTCATTTATTTCAGTTGTAAGGTTGAGTCCCCGGTTCGATTCCCGTTGTAGATCGAATCTATCTTTAAGCGATGTTCATTGAGAATAGATTGATTGATAAAACATTCCACTGACAGTCAGCAGAGGAGGCTTGAGGAGTAGCAAAAAGCAATAACACCACTGGACTCGGATACGGATAGAAGATTATAAGAAGCCCAAGTAACAGCTCATCGGATACTGCTGCTGCTGTTGTTGTTGTTGTTGTCGCTGTTGCTGTTTCTGCATCGGCTGGTCGTGGGTGCCCGATTCGTCCTTGGCGTCTGGCTGTCCGGAAGGTCGCCCACACTCGATTGGCCACACAGCTCGTCCTCATGATGATGATGATGATGCTGATGATGATCATGGCCGTGGTCGTGGGACTCGTTCGTCGATTATCGCGCGAGGGAGGGCGGGAGAGAGGGGGGGGGGCAAAGGAGTGACACAGATGGAATGGGTTAAAAACAAATCATAATGGGCTAAAATATACTAGATTGGTCTGCTGACAAATCACTGCTGACGATACCGTCCTCTATCCCTCGGTCTTTTTTCTTCTTCTTCTTCTTCTTCTTCTACTTGTTCTTCTTCTCGTTTGTAATTTTTTTTTAATCTAGCTGTTGTTGTTGTTTGGCTTGTGCCGCCCCTGCTTCCGGCTCTAGCAGCACGAGTGGATAGTACAGCAACACACACACACACACGATACACAGGACTCTCGCCGGACGGATACACGGACAGACGGGCGAACAGATAAATAGACATCTCAAATCATTCCATTCTGACACCACCAAATATAGATTCAGATATGCACGTATTTGAAGCAAGTAGTGACGACAACGGCGACAAATATCGGTAGCAATGACAGCGCCCCCAACAGAACCAGCGGCGACGGTGCCAACAACAGCAGCACCAGCAGCTGCAGCTGCACGATAACGACCACTGAGACATGCATACGTTGAATAGCATGTCTCAACGTATGTATATATATATATGTACATAAACACTTAATACACATTTTATTTGACTCAGAACGGGGTGTAAGATATTATATTGTACATATACATATTTGTGTCCTACATACATACGTGGACACGTGTATGTTTAGTGCTCGTGAGGATAGTAGTCGTAGTAAAGTAGTAGTAGTAGTAGTAGTAATAGTTGTATTCGGTCGTATGCGTTATTACGTCACAACGGCTAGTAACACTGCACCACTACACATGCATGTGTAGCCTGTACGACTTCAACACTGCGATTGCTGCGGCACTCAGGCAGTGCAAGCGACTATGGCACATTTTACTGCTGCTAGGACCATTACCACTACTACTACTACCACTACTTCTGCTGCGACGAATGCAGTTTCAACGTATGACTTCAACTTCACCAGCACGTGCTGATTGATCAATGACAGGTGGGTGTCACCGCCCCCCCTGCAGCCGTAAGCGTCCCGTATGGTTCTCATGTCTCTGTGTTGTTTTGCTCGTGAGCTCATTAGATTCATGTTGTGTATATTTACGCCCATTTAGCTATTTGAACATGCGCCGCCGCGTACATGTTGCACCAGTCGGTTAGCTAATACTTTGTTTGGACGCATGTATGCATATATATATATATATATCTATATATATATATATTCTGTCTATGTAATGAATATTATTACTATTTTTCCGTAGCTTGGCATGTGTACACGTTGGTACGGCATCGATTACTAGAGTACCTCGACGTTAAGTGAACGACAAAACCAGCGCATTTTAGAGGTATCGAATATATTTCCACGGCCGTTACAATCCAACTGAGACCAAAACTATAAAACAGACTTGCCCTTTTTATTGTAAATAGGATCCTTATATAAATATATATAATATATATATGATAACGCTCATCATTGCTTTTAATGTCCTTGGAGTGATATTTTAGTAAGTAATTAATTATACGCATATTATGTAGCGGATATTTACGCAAACGTATTATATATATATATATAATTATATATATATATAATATATATATATATATATATTTATTTGTCATCTATGTGGGATGGGCAAAAGCGAGCCGATATTGCTATAGGCTTTATCGGCCATTGCACGTTCTATATGTGTGTGTTTTGCAATAAATGAATTCGCTTGGCCAACAACACAAAATCGAAATTATTCATATGTCGAGGTCGTTTCTTTCCTAGTTGTGGTGAAACGCGCGTGCTCAGTAGTAGAGGAAAATATGGACGTTAGCTTGGAATAGTTAACACACACATGTACATATATATATATATATATATATATATATATATATATATAGATGTGCACGTGTTCACATTACGTGGCTGTTGACTGACGAAAGAAGAGTATTCTTCTGGCATAACATCGTGTTACAGCCGGGTTTGTTGTGTAGAGAGAAGGGAGACAAAGTGCGTGGACGACCATCATGAAAGCGGTGATTGTCGCGCACCTTTGTTGTTTTGTTGTTGTTGTTCGAGGTTCCGCTTAGTAGACAGCTGATTGCCCGGCGTGGTCTTCAGCGCGTAGTTCCTCCGGGCGTTTCGGGGCGGGCTTCAGCCGACGGTTTCACCATGCGTTACCGACCCCTCTTCGCTTCTGGGAGCTGCCTTCTCTTCTTCCCTTGGGATAGAACTGGGGCCTTTACCATTACCCACAGCAGAATCGTTAGCTGTTATGCTCCTGCTGCAGTTACTGCTGGCGCTAGATCCTCTGTAGTCGTCGCGATGAGCTATCGAGATAATAATAATCATATTTTTTTGAACAAGGGTTTATTATTATTTATTACATGTTAAACAATGTTACAGTTGTGAGGTCTGAACGTATTATTGCAATTTTTTTAAAAATTAATTATTATTATTATCATTATTATTATTATGTGCAAGTACCACAATTATTAATTTAATAATACTATATAATATTTACAATATTGCTTGTTGTATTGCCTGAGTGTCGGAGACCACTCAACATCATCTTGGCGTTGTCTATCAGAGGTTCCAATGCCACCCTCTGCCGGAGGAAGTTAATTTGAGTGCATTCTTGCCCCAAACGTCCGATGACTCGAGACCGAACGCCATTACTTCGTCTTCAAGAAGATGCGGGGTATAGACGCCGTTTGTGCATCTCTCGTGTTGTGACTGCCGAGAGCGTATGTGTCAGAGACAGTGACGTAATAATAATAATAATATAAATGCTTGTTTTCTGCAGTTAAATTTAAACGTACGTTATTGCAGACACGCCCATACATACACCCGCACACAATTGCTAAGCCTACGGACAGCAAGCATTACTGGTTGGTTAATTTTACCAAGTTTAGTTGGTTTAGAATGCATTTATATATATATATATATATATATATATATATATATATGTGTGTGTCTTTCCTTATTCAGCGAATCGGGATTGTTCTAAGAGAGAGTATGCGCTGCCAGTGTTTCTTTCTTTGTGTTTTAATTTCATCTCACTCTATTGTGAGTGATCTTGTGAGCGTGGAGGAATGTCACCAACACATCGAACACCGATACATACATAAATACGAGCAGACAACAGTTACAGAAGTTGTCGCCCACGTCTGTGCTCAGTCAAGCGGGCAGCTAGCTCTCTTCAAGCTGCATTTAGTTACTTCATGTAAACGGCGATGCTGCGGCCGCCGACGCTGTGCGATAATGATGACGGAATATGACGGCAACCGTGACGGTAAAGTAGCGAATATTCGGATGACTCGAATTGTATTTATTGTGCAAGTCTATAATGACAATAATAATAATAATAATTATATATATATATATTATTATTATAACAATATCAAACGTAAATACAGTATAATATGCATTGTTGCCTCTATGCGTAGAGGCATGACAGCCGTGGAGACGTTCCCACACACACCTATTTGTGGGATTAGTTGAGGATCTATGTTATAGCAATATTATAGCAATTGGTGTGGCAGTATTTCCTGTACTTGTTGTTAGCCTGCGCTCATTCGCACTGCAAACTTTCCTGAGCCACACTGTGAATGACCATGCAAGGTGCCAGCGCGTCAGTCAGAGTAACGCTAGGGCCTAGAAAAGGGCCTACCTGCTCTCGAATAGGGTCAGGGTCATGCCGGTATCCAGACTCCTAGTGTCGCCTGGACAAAGGCCCTCAAAGGTGGCTCAAGCATGCACGGGAATACTGCCGCTCTGAGAGTCACGCTCGAGCTTGTCGTTCAGGGCCACGTGCCTAGAGCGGCGAGTATTACTATTATCCGCATTCACTAACAAGGCAGGCGCCGATGAAGACTAACCTTTTGCTAGTCAAGGGCTAGTCAAATACAAGCACGTGCAAAACCTACACAAAATCGATACGAGCTCCCCCCCCCCCCCAAGGCTAAGCGAGGCGCGAATAATGTTGATGTGGGGAAAGCATTATAGCGAATTGCCTTTAGCACTAGCGCCTACTCTGCGTCGTAAACTGCTGCCCTCTATAGGTTCAGCAGTGATTTCCTCTGGTCTGTTTTTTATTCGTGCAGGTCGTACAGGATTTGAATAATCTTGCAAGTTGGTGTACATACCAAACTTTGACGGCCTTTCCATAGAGAGCTGTCGTGCATCCTAGATGTTCGTAAATGGGATATATTAATGAAAGAGGTTTACCAATTCCC
>QVRM01006240.1:265000-330000 GCA_003439945.1 Dermanyssus gallinae | reverse complement strand
CTATGTTGCTGCGTCATTTTATGTTGATATATATATATATATATATATATATATATAATTCAACATAAAATGACGCAGTAGCATAGGTGGCGGAAGAGCACCTCCATTTATATATATATATATATATATATATATATATATATATATATAGTTTTTGTTGATAGGACCGATCGGAGGAGACAACTTGCGATACTAGGAGTCGTGGATTCGATCCCGGCACAACGCATACCGGTTGAAGCGATAACCTTTTACAAGCGATCACCTTGCTTAAGGTGTGCAGATTTGGCTTAATATTATGAGTAAAAACACAACGAACTACATTTGAATTTGCTTGCATATCTATACGTAGACGCGTCTCAGTCCGCAAATAACAATTCATAACAACGGTTTCTGTCACTGCAGCGGCAGCTTGTGTTTTGCTGCACGTGCGTTTCTAGCACTATGTTTGTTTTGTAGCGTATTAAGTATATATTGTTTCTGCTTTTTCTGTTATGCCTTATCAGCGCAAGTCGACGAGTCGGCTAGCGCTTTTCTGTCCACCAAGTGCATCTTGCATTGAGCATTGAACGCAAGCAAATCTATGCGCGTGCGTTTATATGCGACCTGAAATTCATCAGATTGCTCCCGTCTATAGCTTGGTTGTTGTTGTTGTTGTGGTTGAGGTTCTTTGTTATTGCTGCTTTTCCTCTGCAGCTTTTCCTCTGCTGCTGTAAGCTCTCTCTTCTTCCTTGGTACGACAGTGAATCAGCACCAGCCGCAGCCCGGCCAAAGCAGAAGTAGCGGACAATAAAAAAGGGAATAGGAAAACGTTTTGCGGGAAGCATGTCGACCTGCCGAATCGTTTTCATTTCGACCACCGTATGGACCACGATCGCGATCGGTATCATCGGTGCCGGTATCACTACTGTCCACGCTGTCGATACCTGCATCTCTGACTGCGTCTTGTGGATGGTGTTTTCGTTCGAACGCTTTACCGTCGCGTTGGACCTGCAACTTACTTGCAGATGACCAACAAATGCGAGAAGAAAAACGGAGAGGTAAACGATTCGCAATTGAGCACACGCTGGATGCTGTTGTGCTTATTGCTGCTGTTGTTGTTGTTGTTGTAGGTGCTGTTTGTTCTGATGTTGTTGTTGCTGCTGCATCTGCTGCTGCTGTTGTTGTTATAATGTTTATTAATGGTTGGTGTTTTCCCGTCGTAGTCGTCGTTGTCGTCGTCCGTCGGATGGGCCACTTTAAAATCAATGACGCTTATCGCATTCGTCGCCTTCGTTCTCATTGTTATGGCATGGCGAGAATTTGTACATTTTCTCACCTCAGCCCCCTACCAACATCCCTCTCCAACCCCTCTTCTACTCGTGCTCTAACAGCAACGACGATGGTGCTACATCTAAATATCGTCCAATAGCAGGAGCTGCGACGGTTATACCGTCGACGGGAATTACTGCCATTGCGTGGCTGCGTTGACTGGCCTTTTTCCGACATTTTCCCGCCCGGCCGGAATATCGTATCGACGCGTGACGCCAAATAGACTCCTCACGGTGCTGTTTTTCCTGACACAGTTTCGGGTTGTTCGGCGCCTCCTTTACCTTGGAGCGCGCGCGTCGTGTCAACAGACAGCAGACCGGCAACTGCCTTCCTCCGGACGACCTCGCGGACCCGTTTGTTCGGACGAGGTTTTACTGTAACTGCCACGACAACGGTTATAATTACTACTAATTGAGTCGTTCTTAAGTCAATGATTATTTTGCCCTGTTTATATATATATATATATATATATATATAGCTCACGGATCCTTCGTTCATTCGTCTACCTGTTTTTCTACGAGTGTCGAAGAGTCTGCCAGACGGCATTTTCTATCGACTTCTCACGCCCTTATAACCTGTTCTGTCAAATCGCTGATGGTCGAATGCTTTGATCGATTCCAGCCTAACGCCAATAGTAACGGTGGAGTTGACTTGAACGCCGGTCATATAGGTCAATTTTTCTCGGCATTAAGCGGGAGAAAGGCGTGAAAGAAGCGGAGTCACAACGAAAAAGAGAAGATTTACTTCAGAGAAGAGAAACTTGTGAGAGGAGACGCATGTGATGTGACATGTAAGAGATGGTAGATGTAGGAGAATAATATGAAACGAGATAGGAGGGTTTCCAGCCGCCTGCCTAACTTCACAGCTCAACTGCCTGTTTCGATCATTGTTTTTGATGTGCGGTGCTACACTAGACGTGCTACAAACTTAGGAACAACGCGGTAGAGTAAGCGGCAGAATGAAGCACGATGCACTACTGTGTATAACTTCACGTGCGCATACATTTATATATATATATTCGTCCGTTGGCGTTCGAGGCTATGGGAGCTGCAGGCCCCCTTGCGTTCAAGCTGATTTAGCGCGCAGGTAGAATCCTTAATCTTTCGACGGGAGTCTCGAGAGCAACCGAATTTTTGCTTCAGAGGCTGTCGCTCGACATCCAACGAGGAAATGCAGCGTCTGTTCGGGGCACATTGTTAAACTGGGCTAACCTTTGGTTAGAGAACCACTCCAAACTGCTAAGCGAGCGAAGTTATATACATAAAAGCAGTGGAATTGCCATTAAGCTACCTTGATCGGTATATATATATATATATATATATATATAATATCATAAATACATTTATGTATGTATTTGTATATAATAGTATATGTATGCATATACATACGTGTGCAAAAGGGTTTCCCCGGTTGCTTTCCGTCATTCTCAGCCTTCTCTTAAAGCGAACGGTTGAAACACGATAGGCAAATGCCTTTTAACGTGTACTCTATCTCTATCGTTCGGTTCCTCCCTCTCGTCTCGATTTTACTTGTCAGATTTGTTTTCTCTGTCGGCGGCGTAGTCGGGTTTTTGTTTGAAAGCGCATAGTAGGATTTGGTGTGGTTATTGTTGTTGTTGTTGTTGTCGTTGCTAATATTAATACAGGTAGTGATTGTCGTTTTTGCGATTGTTATTGCCCTATTTAGTGTTTAGTGGTGGCAGTCATTGTTGGTGATGGTGCTCCTACGATGGTTATTTAGTTTATGTGTGGTTGTTTCATTATCGATTATAGTCTTGTCTATTGACTATCCATGCGCTCTCTCTCGGTCTATCTGTGCATCTATATATCTATTTAGCTATCTATCATTTATGGCATGCTTTACGATCGTTGTATTTTGTTATTGCTCGATCATCTTCTTTTGTTTTTCATCGTTGTCGTCGTCGTCGTCGTCTTCTTTTTCGTCTTGTTTTTGGTGCCGTGTTATTGGACGTTGTCGTGACGAAGTCGTCCACGGGTCACGCGGTTTCTAACGGAAGTTGTTTCATCTGCTAGAGCTACGAGTCTACGCCCTTTAGCGTCCAGCCGGTTTCAGCAGCCGCAACAACAACAACATCAACAACAACAACAAAAACAACAATAGCAGCAGCAGCAACAACAACAACAACAACAACAACAACAACAAAACAACACTAATACCGGTAGCGGCAGCAACAATAGCAACAACAACAACAACAACCACCGCAACGGCCCCGGGCGTGGGCACGGCGGGAGGCCCTGGAATTACCATTATTGGCCTGCGCGTGCAAAACGCGTCTGTCTGGCTAGTGTTGCTGATGCTACGCACCCATTATACAGACTACGACGGAGCCCTTTTACTACTCTTCTACTACCGGTTGTAGTCGTAGTTGTAGTCGTAGTAGTAGTAGTAGTAGGGGTAGGGGTGGGGTAGGGTAGGGGTAGGGGTAATTGTAGTAGCAATATTAATCAAGTTGACGGGATCGGACCTTATTAAGACGTTATTGCGGCACATACAAGTGTGCTCTTGTATGCTGATGTTCTTTCTATGCTGTTCTTGCTTCTTTTGTTCGAGTCAGGGCGAGCTGAATGGTGACTTTTGATTGTTATTGTCATCGCTATTCTAGCTTTGCTGCTGCTGCTGGCCTTTTGTTGTTGTTGTTGTTGTTGTTGCCGTCGTTATTGTTGTCGATTTTGTAGCAGTTTTATGATCTTTAAATTCCTGTTGTTGTTGTTGTAGACCTGGTTGTCGAATCAGCGAAATCAGCGTCCACATCATACGGAAGTCTGAATACACTCACTACTGCGATCCTATTTATCGCTAAGTACGTTACTGTGCATTCAGCACTGTAGCAACATATGTATTTGTGTTTGCTTGTAATATTGAGTTGTGTACTGGGCTATCTGGAATCATAACTATATATAATTATATATATATATATATATATATATATATATATTCATCATATTTAATTCACTTATATTGAGCATGCATAAACAATTATACAGTCAGCTGCTCGCGGCATGTTATTCAAGAGAGGCAGTGCAGTGATCTCTTCGCAAGGGCCAGGCAGGCAGACGCATGAAACTTTGTACACACCTGAGAGCACAGTCGACAGACGCACTCGGTGTACTCTTCGTGGAAGCTCGTATTCGAACAAACCAGGTGATGATAGCCATGAACTATATATCTGGTATAGACGTGGCGATTGTCACATGCAAGACTACCAGAGGTGAGAGGCCCTGAAATTATCCAGGTCTCCGACCTATCGTCGGACTTGTTCAACTTTATTTTCCCATTCCGAGATAAAGCTCTCGAATGGTACTGTACGCGGCGTCTTCAACCTCAATCGAATTATCGCAACAACTGGTGCACAGCCTGACATTAGGTACACAAAGCGGCTCCTTGCCCGCATTGACAGGCAAAGTACTCGCTACATTGTAAAACACCTTTCAAGCAAACCAAAGTTTGCCCGAGTGAGGTGTTCCCATACTCTGTCAAGATCATACATCAGCGCTGGAACAATCTTTAGGTAGAAAAGCGCCTACTGCCGTCGAGGCGGACAATTGCCGGACATCCCCTATCTCTCCATAAAGAGAAATTTATATATATGTAAATATATATATATATATATATATATATATATATATATATATATATATATATATATATATATATAATGAAGTAAAAACACGGCCAGCATACGTTTTAATAGTGATCACCATACGTGAACCGGTGTAAATGAGTGGTGGTACCAGTCTTATCAACGAACGTTTAGCCACCGTGAAAGTTCGAGCCAAGATCAAAAGAAGCGGCAGAGTTCAACAATTTGGTCGTTCACGAGCGTCTTTTCTTTGTTGGCATATGTGGGGGGTTCGTGTATGCCGTATAAAAATATGCATACATACATATACACGTCGACGAACTAGCGAACGATCGCACGCACGCAATGCGTGACGTGTGGGGTCCCCCGTGGATGCTCTTGTGGTACGCTGGCCCCCATACGCAGCTAAACGCAGACCACACGGGCCCTCGGGCAGTAGTTAGAGGAATAGGGCAGGAGGGGAGACTGTTCTCCTACTCTCTCTCTCTCTCTCGGGAATGAACTAACCAGCCGTGGTTTTATGATTCGTTAGTCGTGCCTCGTCTGACGACGTCGTCTGTCGATGTGTCGATTCATCAGCTAACTAACCGCTCACCGTCTGCGTCTTGGACCTATTGTCGTGACCTTCATGCTAATGATTACGATGGTAGTCGTGCGCGGTAGTATTCGATTCGATCCTTAAAGGTCGTGGCGGAACTTTTCAGAGTTGTTGTGGTAGATAGACTTCGACGACGACGACGACGACAACGACAACGACGATAGCAACAACAATGACTGCTATGACCACCACCACCACGTCGAAGTTAGACAGACAGACAGCGCCGCCGTCGCCGCCATCATGATCATCGTTGTCGTGGAGGCTGCGGCACACCTAAGCACTCCGGGCGGCAACGGTAGCGTTAGGCCTTAGCAACTAGTCATGCTAATAACGGCCACAAGTCAGAGCAACCATTATCATCGTCGTCATCATAATCATCATCATCACCATCATCGTCGTCGTCATCATCATCGTTAACGTCATCATTACGATGTCCAGCGCCACATCATCACACAGAGTCCTAGGTCGTGGCCTGCGGATACGCCGCTGGCCTGACGGTGAGAGCAGTAGCCCAGACTGTCAACGTCGTACTTTTATTGCTCGGCGTTATGTTGTTGTTGATTTGTTGCTGCTGCTGCTGCTGTTTTTGTTGTAGTTGTTGTTGCTGTTCATTTGTTGTTGTTGGTGTTGTTACTGCTGTTTTTGTTGACGTTGTTGTTCTTTTTGCCGTTGGTATTGGCAATAAGGGACCGTTGTGACGTTCATCTAAAGGAGTCGTCTAGCGAGTGGCCACCAGCACCGATCACAGGCGTCCTGCCACAGACATTGGCCTGACGATCAAGACAATCAGGAAAAAGCTGGAAAATGCCCAACAACTTTTGGCACGCTCGCATGTCTTGCCGTGATATGTCGTGACGTAAGACCGAAATTCGATTTAAAAAGGTCCTTAGAGTGATAGAGGGGGTGGGTGGGGGAGAGCGCGCACAAATAGCAAGGCCGAGACGAAAACAGAGAGAGACACTTGCAAGCGACAACCCAGGGCCAGAGAAAATATATTAATCGATCAGTGCTGGCCGCGCTCATTTTTCTCATTTGTGTCCAGTAATTTGTAGCGGCGTTGGCTTAGGCGGCTAACGCACCGTTCGAAACGGGGCGTTGCCATGGCAACCACGGTTAGCAGAACATCGCTAGTTCGAGCCCTGGCCGTGCTGGTAGAATTTGTTGAACGTGGTTGTCATTGCCTTGCTGCTACATACCTCTGCTGGAGAAAGCCTATATAATTCCAGTACGAGAACGCGATGACGATAGATGCATTTAGACGCTATCGTGCCACAGGTAACTTAGCCCATTACGAGCGTCTAAAAATGTAGTTGTCGGAGTGTAAAAAAAAATTATGAGCACCTGGTCGGCTAGTTCACATGTTCGGCAATTTTGTATATATATATGCATGCACATATAGCGATATGCTTGTATTTATATTTTCTTACTTTACTACGCATATGTCAAAAGGAGAATTCGAGAAAGAGATTATTGGCATCAGATCTCAGAGGCGAGATTCAGATCTCTACTGCATACGTATCGTACGGTCCCATATGGTTGCGCTTAAGTGTGAGATTCATACGAACGAAGACAGACAGTTTGCATTCGAGGAGGTGTATCATAACTACTACTTTATTTTATTTTTATTGATAAATATGTTACAATAATTTCTCCAGGAAACCGCTTGCGTTTTACTTTGATGAATCTTAACTACTACTACTTCTTCTACTACTCCAACTATGCTATGACATTGGTAGATATTGTCCACTGCGATTCGCTCGAATTACTCATCTGTCTGCTTGCCGTACGTGTTAACATTCGTACGCGTAGTATTCTGCTCATATTGGCACTTTGGCACATTACACACACTGGCACATGTTGCCTACAGCAAGTATGCATCACGTAAAATATATTGTTGTTGTTATTATTACTACGATCATCAATATTAGAGACCCACTGGCCCGCTAATCTACGAGCGGATATTGACCGACGATATTGCAAAGGTCGGTCGGCGGAGTCTCTCTGTTTCGAGGCTGCTTGACGAAAGGCAGCCGCGTGTGCTGCCGATCGATAACGTGACGTCGACCTAAGTCTGACGAGAGTGGATCGGGGGTGTTGTGGGGGGGGGGGTCGCAGAACGACGCAAACAACGATCGCCAGCGCTCGAATACTTCGCTGTCCTCGACCGCGAGCCACCCCGCGCAACGGAGACAGGCAATCAATCGCTTTTGCGAAGTGCGACTGCCCAAAAAACAGCGTGCTGCAGTGCGTAGGAGCGTGTGCAATGTGTATAAGCGTTTGCAATGCGTACAAGTGTGTTCCCGCAACAACGGGAAACGGAAAACTATGAGGTTGAGCGTATGATTTGTAATTCTAGACGAGCATTGCGTTATTTTCACTACGTACATGCATACGCACGCATGGACACTCACGCACTCAGTCACTCATTATTAGCTCGCTCGCTTCGTTCACATACTATTTTGAGTCGTTTAGACGAACTGTGTGTTACATTACGGGACGAGGAGGAGGAGGAGGAGGAGAAGAAGGAGATGAGGTCGATACTTTGTCGCGGGCCTAACGACTGCTAACCGACATCTACGGCCGGTTAACGGCCACCTGAGGGCGTTGACAATGTTGACGATCGTAAGCAGAAACTATGGCGAATAATCGTGGCCTATGACGAAAGCAAAAGCAAAAACAACAACATCAACAGCAACAACCCACAGCGACCACAGCGACAACAACATTAGGAATAACAACAAGACCAACCAACACTATTAGCAAAAGCAACAAAAATCCGTCTGCCGAATTTAGTCTAGCTGTGCCGTAGCAGACTGTCAGCGGCGACGACGACGACGTCGTTAAACGCCGCCCACAGACAAGGGGAAGAGCGTCGTGTGTAGATGATAGATGGTGGTAGAGAGAATGCCCGAGCTCACAAACTGCGCAAGACATAACCTCGGCTAAAATGAGAATAGTACTTACGTGAGTAGCACACGCCACTCCACGTGTGGAGGAGGGATACTTGGGCGAAATTGTGCGAAAACGCCTTGCGTTATCGTTCACGCTGTTGTTGCTGTTGCTGCTACTGCTGCAGCTGTTGAGAAGAGCCAGGCGTGTAACCCTTCCTTGCCGTCGTTTTGTTCGGCAATCCGGATCTATTTAGATCCGCAAAACAATGTGTGGTCTTTAGTCAACATGGTGTGCATGTCACGTTTCTAGTTAAACGAACGCTTGCCATGGCAACCAGTGCTGTGACGCTCCAGCTCTGCGATCCCTCTGCTGTCCCACCCCTGCTGGCACGGCGTTTGCAATGGCGAGATTGATGACTATTCAATAATGCAATTGTAGCACGCGTTTTGGTTCTTGCTGGGCCCACGTAGGGCCGAGTGTGACGCCCTGTTCCTTCCCCATCCTTTAGCTGTATGTTGGGTACCTGCTGGGCTCTAATGTCAAACTTAGATAGCCTTTTTCCTTTGCGTCTGTCGATGGCCTTCTCCTCCTCGGGCATATAGTTTATATACCGAGCAAGATGGCTTAGTGGCAAAGCTTTTGCCTTGCATTCGGGAGGACTGGGTTTGGGACCCAGACCGGCCACTCTTGAATTGGTTTGCATGATTTTCAATTTAGACAAGGTAAATGCCGGAGTGTAATAAACAAAAATTGCCATGACATGGAAAAACCGTACATTAGCCTTACGGAATTTTTTTTTTTAATTTGGAGGTTTAACTGGGAAATGCAGGACACACACGGTCACCACTGCAGGATTGCAACTGCAAGTGTGGGCCGGTAGTGTGGGGCTCCAACCCAATAAAAACCAGTCATGACCCCC
This sequence comes from Dermanyssus gallinae, assembly GCA_003439945.1. NCBI lineage: Eukaryota > Metazoa > Arthropoda > Arachnida > Mesostigmata > Dermanyssidae > Dermanyssus > Dermanyssus gallinae. Next base: position 320,682 of record QVRM01006240.1, on the reverse strand, counting down.
TACCCCCCCAGCAGGGAAGTGCTGTTCGCAGTAGTTTGTAGTAATTACTAAGACCTGTCTGTTCACTAAGTCCGTCTACTACAGTGGCTTGAAGTATTGCTGTTGCTGTCGCTGTTGTTGCACTATGAAGACAGCCTGGCGACAATAAGCGCCCGACTCACGCAGTCCGGACGGAACGGCGACGGCTGCGGCGGCTGTTGATGAAACAAAGAACACGCGCCAGCCGCTCACTCACCACTATACCATATCATAATACCACGAACGACATCTGACGAAAGCGTTGCCTCTTCGTGGCGTCTAATTAGAGTAACGTGGGGGTCGGCGGAGGGCGTTCTTGTGCCGGTGGTGTCTTACGTAGACCTTGTTCTTGTGCTGCTGCTGTTGTTATTCCCGCAGCGATTAATGTTATTGCTTTCTCGACGATTAGTTAGCTCGTTAGCTAGTTAGTTATGCGGCCCGAGTTCGTCCGTTTGTAGGTCGGTCGGTAGGTCCGTGTCGATTGTGACAGAGTTATTCACCGTTATAACTCGGGGTGGCGGTCGCGGTCTCGATATTGGCGCCATGATCATTATTGTGATTCCTATATGACATTGTCATTATTTTCATCGTAGACGCCGGCGCTATGGGCGGCAGCGGTAGCGGCGGAAGGGGGTTGGTCGTTTTCACCGCGGTCCTTTCATCTTGTGTCATCTTGCCTGGAGTCGTTTGACAATAGTTTCGCTATGGGACATCGCAGACATCATTAAATAAGTAAACGTTCAAGCAAATACATCGTTAGATGCAAATGAATTGTTATTAACAGATGTAGATCATTTCGTTTTCTTTCTTTATCTCCATACATCTTCCCCTCTCTCTCTCTCTCTCTCTCTCTCTCTCTCTCTCTATATATATATATATATATATATATATATATATTATTTACCTCCCGTTCACTGTTTTCTTCTTTGTTTTCCTTCTCATCTTCTTTTTTTAACTCCTATTAATTAAATCGTTATCATTGAAATAATGTTATGGACTAATTGGAATATAAGGGTCATGCCGTTCCCGAGACCTATGTCGAACTGCATTGTATTCTAATATGTGCTACTGTCACTCCTCTCTCTCTCTCCCTTCGCCACTTTGGCTTTCTTTGTGCGAGCCTCATCCGTGCCATTTTTGCGAGTTTGTTATCGTGGTGTTACATTTATGTTCACGTCATGATGTTTCCTTTAGGCGTACGTAATAGTCATTGTTGCTAGTATGCGACATTGCTGAACCGTATTGCCTCCGGGCTCATTCGAATTCATTTGACTTACCTTTTGTAGTCCGCTGATATATATATATATATATATTTATATATATATATGTTGCTAGTATGCGACATTGTTGTATCGTATTGCCGCCGGGCTCATTCGAATTTATTTGACTTACCTTTTGTAGTCCGCTGATATATATATATATATATATATTATATAGGAGCTTCAATGTGCAGCACCATAAGCTTGCAATGTCAATAGATTCTAAGAGATGTATGATACATGTTGGTGGTCGAATCGACCCCGAACCTGACATGGGCCAGACGAGATTTTCCTCCACGACATGATGTCACCAACAAGACAACGTCCCAATAGCTCGCTTGCTGAGTGACGAACGAACGAACGATCGCCTGTTCCATCATTCTTCCCGCCAATGCGTGTGTCGCTATGATGACAGACACACAGACCGATACGCAGGCCAACAGTGTGATTCCACCGTCGGATACGACCAATGCAGACGACTACTGTAACAGTGGTGATGAAGGAGCATTTAGATGTTCCTCGAACAGCAGCAGCAGCAGCAGCAACAACAACAACTACAACAACAACGACGGCGGCGGCGACGACAAAAACATCAGCAGCTATTAGCGCGAGTAACTGCTACGCATTTAGTCATAATAACCGTTAATAGTACCGTCTACTACTACTACTACTACTACTAGTAGTTGGCAGTCGTGTTTAGCGCAGAGCGGTAATCGGCATGACGCTTACAGCAATGGTAGCAGGCGCCATGGTTTGCCGCAGCTCCGCCCGCCAGCTACTTCAGCACCGGCGGCCGGTGCTTCACTGGTGAACACCAGAGCACTCAACAGCAGCAGCAGCAGCAGCCCCGACGGAAAGGCGAAGTCGATGATGGCGACCGGCGGCGGCGATGATATGTCGCCCGCCTGTAAGTGATGAACCCATTGGCCATATTTGGGCCACGGGCAGCGTGTTCGCACCCGCGCCCCTGTTCAAGGTAATCACGGCGCGCATCGGAGCATCGGAGGGAGGGAGGGAGGAACGGAGCATCGGATGCATCGATCGTCATCCAAGAAACTAGTACGAACCAACCAAACGAACGATCTTGCTCGTTTACTCGACAACAAGAAGAAGAAGAAGGAGCGCGCCCCTGACGAGCTGGACGATTTCTTTCCTTGTTGTTCGTTGGTTGGTTGGCATCGAACGAATAGAACTCACGAATTGCTAGGACATTGTATTCATTGCCTTCGATATTGTGGCGCATCAGGATGGCTTCAGGACGATTGTTAATGGTTATTGCACTATTATGGTGGTGTTGCACTGCCAAAGCAAAAAGCGCCGAAGCGCCGACATTGCCGCACACGCACGTAACGACGCGGACGAAAGCGACAAATGCGTCGCTGTCTCTTCATGGGGGGGGGAGGACGTTTCCTTTTACTTTAGTGTTCTCGTTTTTTTGTCATCGGGTACTGGAAGCCTCATGGGGTGGTTCTGGAGGACCAGCTGGGACGACGAACACATGATCTTCATGGTTAGCACATGACTTTCTCATGGTTAGCACATGACTTTCTCATGATTAGCACATGACCTTCCCATGGTTAGCACAAGACCTTCCCATGGTTAGCACAAGACCTTCCCATGGTTAGCACAAGACCTTCCCATGGTTAGCACAAGACCTTCCCATGGTTAGCACAAGACCTTCTCATGGTTAGCACATGACCTTCTCATGGTTAGCTAACTGCCCGGTAAAATCTATCCACAGTGGCTTACTCTAATGAAGGGAGATCTTTGTTGGGATTCAGCAGGCGCCCTTGGCCTTTTGTGATCGACCTCACCTATGAAATTCGCTAGGTTATAGACGTGGGCAGCTTAGACTATTTACTGCCGAGGTCATACGCAAGTTGAAGCTCTCAACAGGTGAGATCCCACAGCTGTAGGAGATATCACGAAAATGCTGTTCTTCCGCTTTCTCTGCGCAGGGCGATTTTGCTAGCGGTTGAGGCGGTCCTCGATTGAACTCGAAAATCGAGATGTTAACGCGTAAAGTGCAACTGATGATGATGATGATGACGACGATGATACTACTCATAGTCGAGCTCCGCTTGCGAGACTTTATTGACATCGAATTGTCGGTTGTTCCTTCGTTCCTGTGTGTTTGTGGTCTCGGCCGGCTAAGTAAATAAGCTTCCACTGATTGACTTGACGCTGATAGATCTGGAAACTCCTGTCATTGGCTCGTCTACCAACATTACATTATGGTTTTCCGGCCTCTTTGATTTCAACAAACGTGATTTGATCTATAATGAGAGCATGAGTTCGAGTGAGGCTCGACAAAAACTTCACTCTAAAATATATCGGGCTACTATATCGATGTGTAACCATAAATATTGGGCAACGACGAAAAGTGTCTTCGTGAACTGCTTGCTCTGGCGGAGCGAGAAGCTTCAGCGTGTGTACACAATATATTTACGTACGATCTTCAAACATCAATATTTTCTAAAAATACGTGTGTTTATGTAGCTATAGTTTGCCTCTCGACGGTCACATGCGTTTCTAGCACTGCCTAACGGCTTGATTGAGTTTACTCGAAATGAGGCGCTGCTACGATGATCGTTAACCATAGTTAGCTAATTACTCTGCACATAATGTCAGAAGCGAATCCAACAGCGTAGACGCGATTTTTTTTTGAAAAAATTTTTATATGATGGGGAGATCATTTTTATGTATTATTCATATAGGATGGGGAAAAGATAATTTTTGCACATGACTTGATGCGCTCAGAACGACGCGGACTATTGGTGTAATGTGACTAATTAGGCAACAAGTGAATAACTCATGACCGAAATTCCGTCGCTTTGTGTAGGGTTTGGGGTTAAAGAGCAAATAAACGCGAATATATATATATATATATATATATATATATATATACATATATAAAAGTCAGGCTCATTCTTGGAAAGAACTTGATCGTCCAGTGATTTTTTCTTTCAGCACTGGCGCTCGACTAGATTCCGTTTGCTCTAGGTGTTTACCTTGGTTTGTCGAAATCCGGTCGTAGAATTTGTCGTAAAACCGACAAACTTTAAGCTTTGCAAAAATAAAACCAGATCATACATATGTGGTGCTTCTTGCTATATATATATATATATATATATATATATATATATAGCGCAGTTGCAGCTTGCAGTGGGTCAGCCCATCCTCACTTGATTGTGTGTGCGGGAGACGCGTATGCCTGTCCGATTGTTGATCAAAAAGATCATTGATATCCATCCATCTATTGGTGGTTGGCATTGATGCCGAATCGGTGGCAGCTATAGGTAACATAAACGAACCGGCAGCTTTGTCTGGCAGCTGAGTACTTAGTCAAGTTAGGTTACGTACAACAGTTATGCGGTCTTAGTTAAGCACAATGGCGGGGCCGGGAGTGATGGGGAGAGGAATAAGAAAAAGCAAAGCCGTACAAGAGGTATTCGCGTTGGTTTTCTGACCTCTGCCTCGCCGTCGCTAGACTCAAAGCTCGATATGCTAAATAACCGTCGATCCGCACCCTATCAGCAGCAACAACAGTAACATAAGCAGAAATAATAGTTTGACCACAACAACTCGATAATCATTTAAAAGATCTGTGCTAAGTGCACAGGATCTATAATGTGTAATGCCGTGGTCGTGGTAGCCTGATTTAAGGCAGTGTCAGAGTCGAGCTAGAATTTCTAGGTGATTATGATTATTCGAGTATCTAGTAGCAATTAGAATTCCTATTTCTCAACACTGTGAGTGGTGGTTGTCAAACGTCTGAACTGAGAGAACTGTCAGAGCGAAGAAAAATCGGTCATCCTTATCTTGCCTCCAAGATTTGGTTGTGGCTGGTATATATATATATATATATATATATATATATATATTGGATTGTTCTAGTACTTTTGTTTAGATTCTAGTATGTGATTATGTCGTGGACAGGCAGACGAACATACAGTTATAAATTCGGACTTGAGTATTTTTCTCCATGTCGCCACTTTGTCGACGCTATCTAGAGACGACATATCGGCGTAAAGTCGCGTGCGAACGAATTTACAAAGTAAGTTTACGAAATAACCGGCAGACAACACACGCATTGACTTTTGACAGGTAGCCATTTACAACTTCAAAAATATACAAACATGAATATCACAACTCGAGAATATTTACAAGCATGTGCACTGACATGTACATTCAGTAGCCACGATATTTACAACTCTAAAAATGTGGATCAACCGAGAGCACAATTACTGTGTCATGAAAGCAGCTTTGATATCCACGACCACGGCGTATATGTACTGCCGTGGTTTTGGTAGGGTAGGATGCTTAATTTTTTCAACTGTATAGGCTGGAGTCGTAGAGCGGTTCATGTGGAACCCGTGCTGTTCCTCGGGAATCCTACCATTACTCCCCAGGATAAGGAGCTTAGTTTCGTCGTGACTAGAAAGGAAAGCAGTTTATAGTAGACACCTTTCTTCGTGATACCGTGCCAAGCCGTAGGTTCCGTCGGGTTGCATTTACTCGTCGCTTCGATAATCAGGTGAATTGCGCTCGAATAGATCCGAATCGAATAGACCGGAGATCCGGACCGGACGTTGTTAAAGATGGCTAGGCCCAGCTCGCTTTAGCTCAGGTGTTCGTTTCGTATCCTATCGGAGCCAGCTGTTTTGCTAGATTTCTCACTAACGATCGCCTCCAGCACGTTGCATACGAAGAAGTCACTCTCTAGATGCTCGTGCTTACTCGCATACAAGTGCATACAGGCTGTCGCATCTCAACGAACTATGGCAAATAATCGTCTTTCTGGGGGGGGGGGGGATTTTAGGCGGTAGTTGTAGTGGCTGAAAGTAGTAGCTACATGGCGACCGAGTCAATTGTACGGCTGTAGCTCTGCGTCTAACAATAAGACGGACAACAATAATTCAATAACGATTGCAAGAATAACAACACCAACAATACAGTAACGACAACAATACGACGCAGTAACATCGATACAGCAATCATCAACAGCAATACAACAACCATACCGAGCTCCCGGCTGCGACCAGCCCTACCGCCGCACTGGGGGCGTCCGACTCTTCCGTCTTCCATCTTTCGTCCTTCCCTCAAATTCATAGAATTCCTAGTAGACGACCATTGTGTGTATTGTCTAATCTAGATTCTGCTATCAGTTACTGCACTACTACAGCCAACAGTGAAAACAAAATAGCCACGACCGAAACAACAACAGCGACAACAACAACAACAACAACGACAACAACAACTACTACACTAGCGACAGCAACAACAACAACAACAACAATAAATTCTTGTTTGCTTGCTGCCGGACGGGACGGCAATGATCGTTCAGCCGTTATCGTTGTATGGTGGCAACAGTCTTCAGATTCGATGGATCGATTTGTTCTCTCGTCGCGAGAGTTGATGTGGCTTTGTATTGTGTTCCGTGTTGGGGGGGAGCGGGGGGGACAACGATTGACGGTGGCTAGCCGAACGCAAACCCTTCTTCTACATGCAACGTACGTCCTCGTTCAGTGTTTTCAGCAGCGGCAGCAGCAGCAGATTGAAAACAAATGGGAGCTAACATCTAGCGATGAACAAATGAATGAAGTGAGATTTTGTTTGTAAGTCCACTGACCGACTGATGCCTCCTCCTTCGTTTCGTCGGCGGCGGGAAAGCGCGCACTCCCAACGTCACCTAGCACGCTATCTGGCGCTCATGGAGATACTCTATAGTCCAGGCAATCTAGGAAGAATCGCGGTGCAATATTTATTGTTAATTACATCATCTTTCGGTATTGTAGAAGATACGTATGCATGGGACATTGAAGATATTAGGCCCAAAAAAAGCTCCTCTTTTGGAGATGCAACCTAATGGGAACGAGTGAACTCTGATTTTGCTCTGCAGCAGCTCTCGTCATTATGCAGTGCCTTCATGCAGAGTTGCGTCTTGAACACTTAGGCAGGCTATTAGCTGTCTGTCGACTTACTTTCGTGTCTGTATTTTGTTGGCCCCTGTTTTGCTGGCTGTTATGTTTCCGATTTTCATTCCTGAGTCGCTATTGATGCTGTCTCTCTGGCGTCACGATGCCCTCACTTCTCAGTTCTAGCTTAGCTAAATAGGCACTAGTTATATTCTTGGAAGACACTTCACACGCACATACGACATAAGCAAAAATTCGTTTTTGATCGATGTAGCTCGAAGACCCACCATGGCTCTTTAGAGGTTGCGCGGACCGTTTTTAAGGCTGCACAATTTGTTTAGATCAGGGAGTATTGATTTCGTCTAATATAGAGGATAGCCTGTTTTGCTTCTTATGGCTTGGCTAAGGTGTATGTCCTGCTGATTAGCAGTCCGTCCCGAGCTTGATTGAGAGGCATTCTAAAGCTAGTTTAATAACCTTGACTCGTACGGCTGCTGTGCCCATTCGAGGCCTCGCGTGTGGAGGGTAATGTTGGATATCTGCTAACGGTGTACTGGTTATTCCTTCGACAAGACGCTCTTCACGGGCAGCGCCAGACCGTCTGCTTAGGCGACGAAATAGACTTCTGGAGGACGTATTAATCTGTCGTAAATCCCTGGGAGACCCCGGCTGTGACTGCATAGTCCGCGTATTTTGCTATGCTCTTTTTTTGACAGGATGGGCGCACTGCCCAGCGTTGAAAAAGCGTTGACACTTTCTTGACCACTTAAGGAACACCACATCTAGCTTTCTGGCGCTGTTGTTGTTGCAGTTGTTGACACTGTTGTTGCTGGTGCTGGTGCTGTTGTTGTTGACATTGTTGTTGCTGCTGGCGCTGTTGTTGTTTACATTGTTGTTGTTGTTGCTGCTGCTGCTGGTTGCTTCTTCATAGACACGCCCGGTAAATAAGCAACATGCTGGGCATAGGAGAAGATCAAGCGGCAGAAGATAGTCCGCCACAATGGATATTGGGGTTGTCTTCTTTTCTACCGTCGTCCTCACCGTAGTCGTCGTCGGAAGTCCTCATCAACGTCGGTTTGTGCGGCCGCTGCTGCGGTTGTCCGCCGCCCAGGACGCTTATCCAGGCGGTCCATCCATGTATCCATTGGTTGACTGTTCGACAGCTTCGGCAGCAACCGACGGCGAAACCCACGCACACGAAAATAGACAGACAGACAGATAGATAGATGGCTAAATACGCGTTCGTGTGCACACACGTCGTGCCACTTCAGCCACTTCAAATCGCAGATATAGTGAGTGTGGCGGGTACATTTCGGCCAACATCGTCGTTGTTGCATGAAGCACGTCAAGAGATCAAATCAAGTTTATCGACGGGCCGGCTCTACAGTTTCCCCGTCCATCAGCCATCAGAGGCTTCGTCCCATTTGACCGCACCATTCGTCCATTCGAGCCGGCCCGCCGGCTCTGCGTGCTCGAATTGGTCGTTGGCTTGATGATCGATTGATCGTGTTGAATGGCTGCGCGCTAGCTAGAGGCGACATGAAGTTGTGTTGACCTTATTTCTTCATTTGTCCTCATCGTTGTTGTTTTTTGCTAGTCGCTCGTGATTCCAGCGTTACCCGCTGTACGGTCCGGCTCGACCCGGCTCTTGTACGATACGTGATGGGTGTAGTGATGGACGAGAAAAGGGGCTTACTTGCGTGCGGCCCACGACCGGCCGGCACACTGTCGATTTCGACAAGTGAAGCACAAGTATTAAAAGGCTACCCGATGGGCTGCTGGGTACGATTAGTGGATTAGCGGAAGCCGACTGAACGTGTTTACGTGTAGCCTGAAGTCTCTACTAAAGTAAAGTTTTAGTCTCTACTACTAGTAGTAGAACTACTAGTCTGCAACTGACAAATTTTCCCTCTGTGCTTGCTTGCTTGCATGCATGCATGCCAACTGATTCGTTATGCAGGCGTTATTCGTTAACGCTGCGGTTACATAGGCTCTGCTGATGGGCGTTGACGACAAAACTCTTCACTGCATCGAATACGCACATGTATACATGTTTGTGTATATATATATCCATATATTTTATATATATATATATATATATATATATATATATATATATATATATACATATATAGTGTACGCCAATCTCGGGGCATTGCAACGCACGACAACACGTCGCTGCGGAGGCTTCAAAGTCGCCGATTGAATACTTACTGGTTACTTGGAATTACTTGGTTGAATACCAAGTGAAACTGCGAGGGCAGCGTTCTTAAGTCCATAATCTACCTTGGCACAGCTCTTCAACGTTAAATCCCGTTTAAGAAAAGTTACGGTACCTCCTAGCAGCACTAGAGTCGCCGGCCATCTTATCCAATCCGTCCCGTTGACAAATGCATATACTTAACATACATGTTTTTTTTTTATTGGAGTACTGGAAAGTACACCGCATGTATACTAATGTTAGTGCTTAGTTCCAAAGAAGCTTTACCTTTGCGATTCATATGAAGTGCACAGAGTGTACGAGCAGTGAGCCGGTAAATGAATACGATAGGGCTTTACTCATAGCGGTCAAAATCGGGGGTCCTTAGTTGGGATAATTGCTCGCGAACGTTTTCTCCTGGGCACTCATCCGCTTGGATATGGGGAACGATTTTAGAAACCGGCGAGTACACGGCCAGTTGTGCTCGCCGGTTCAATAAGAATCAATCAAAAGGTGTGATTGATCTCTACTTGAAAAAGTCTGAAAAATCAAAGAATGTAACTGCTGTTCTCGTCTGTTGTGACCCCTGTGCCGTCGTTGCCCCGTGATCCCGGTAAGCTGCTGTGTAAAATACGACCGTTGTTGTTGTTTATTTTGTAGCATTTTTTTGGTTTCGGGTCCAAAGCATAAGATACATTTAGCGAGCGTTTTACGTTTATGCGGCGCCGAAATTGAATGAGGAATATATATATATATATATATGGAGCATCTTGTTGGGGGCTATATATACATATATAACTACGGCCAGAAACATAGATATGGATACTATGAGGCGCTTGACGGTGCTCCAGTTGTGGCGGTCATCACCGCCGAAGGGAAGAATCTTGAAACAGAGCGGGACCAGCACATCGCGGGCAGAAAGCTGCAACAGTCTCAGCAGTACAAGTAGCGGCCCAGATTATTCTTGTACGACCAGCGACCGGTCGGTAGACCGGACCGTCCACATTAGGTTGTCCGTTGGTAACTCAGTTCTTTCGCCGTATCAGTCCATGTTGGAGTTTGTGGCGCGCGTCTTTGTTGTTCTTGTTGCTGTTGTATCGTAGGGTAGTATTATTGGTGTTGTTGGTCGTGTTTGTTGTTGTCGTCGTCGTGTTGTTGTTGTTGTTGTTGTGTTGTCGTGTCGTTGTTGTTGTGTTGTCGTGTCGTTGTGTTGTCCGTGTTGTTGTTGTTGTCGTCGTCGTGTTGTTGTTGTGTTGTGTGTTGTTGTCGTGTCGTTGTTGTTGTTGTTGTCAGTGTCATGACTATTCCCGCTGCTGCTGCTACGTCCCGTGCGGCCATTGCAGCAGATGATGCACTTAATATTCTTATTATTCTACGGGAAACGTTGATGATACGTGCATGGTAGGTGTCCATCTCGCGTCTTAATCTATGTTATATGTGTTAGCCTTAATCGTATATGTTATTGGTGGCGTCTAAACACTGGTGATGGTGTTGGTGGTGGAGGCTCAATGGTGATGGTGGCATCATTGACGGTTGCAGAGATCCACATAGATGATACAGCCGCGGGCAGCACAATAGCAATCAAATAACGGCAACATTTGTAACAACAACAGCAACAACAACAATAACGACAGCAACAACACTTATAATACTGTCGTCATTATGCTTCTTTGCTGTCTACCTTGTATATTATTATTACTATTATTCTTATGATACGAAATGAGGCCATGGCTGGCATGTAGCTAACATTTGTCGCTGCTGCTGCTGCTACAAAACGTAATGATAATCTCGTTTTGGAGTTGATTATTATTATAATTAGTGTTTGCGTGTAATCATTATTACTAGGGCATTATTAACAAAAAAAACATTTTTGCAATAATAATGTATAAACTAATAATAATAATACAATTGCCAATCGATTTTAGCAAGACGCTCCTTAAGTCTGAGGCAGGGTCATGTCCTGCACCCATATGAATCAGCTACCGCTTGACGCTTTGATTGGTGGGTATGAGATTCGGTCTAATTTCCACCAGTCAGTGGCAATTACACCGGCTACGAAAGGAATAGGGTTATGAACAGATGCTGGAGCCGCGAATTACTATGTGAGGACGCATTGTAACCTTCGGGCCTCATTGCGCTTTTCCGTTATCGGCTCACTTCCAACGTGGACAACGGCTTTTCCAGGTTGACCATTTTCAAGTAGTATATGTGTGTACTATACTTTCTTGGCAGAGTCACGAAATCGAGAAAGTTTGTTTCCCAGATGTAATGTTGGTATGGACTACATATAAATTAGCCATGACGAGACAAGAAGGAAGATGAATGAATACCAATAGAGAATAATTTTTCGCTATTTTTAACTTCTACCCTTCGTAGTTCGATTTGAATTGAAGATAAAATGTATATATATATATATATATATATATATATATATATATATATATATATATATACGTCGTTTGACAATATTCTAGCGTCGTACGGGGAGAGTCTCTCGTTCCATACAAATTGAATGTGGGTGTTTTTCGACAACAGAATCCTGACGGTATAGTCTAATTAGGCGGCAAATTCGCCACCGAGCGCTCGGATAGAGCCGACGCGGTGCGAACAGAAACCACATGCGTTGCTATCCGACGTTGTATCGGTCTAGGGAGAGATGTTGGGACTAACAATAGACACTTATGAGCCGCAACCTCGTTTACCCACCCTAGAATGACGAATCTGTTACACTTAAATAGCTCGCCGGTTTTTCCTGACCGAAATCTTGGCTGACTCCTACTAACCGTCACTGCCACTGCAACTACTTTGTACTACAACTACTATTAGACTAATACTGTAACTTATAGTATAGCTTTGCCACGGTCACCATTATGCGTAGTATTAAGACTAGTGTTATTTTTAAGGTTACCACTACCGCATTTGTGATCATCATTTTTCTTTTCTTCCACCACCGCTTTTGCTTGACGTGTTTTTTTTCCAGCAGGATTATTTGTTGTGTGGCTTTGACGCATCAGCAGATGTCGTTGTTATTGTTTTTCCCGTTGTTGTTGTTGTTACTGTTGTTGCTATTGTTGTTGTTGTTCGCGCCATTGTTATGTGGCACTGTTGTTAGTGCTATTGTTTTCTTGTTGGTGTTGCTATTGTTTTTTCTGATTGTTGGCGGCGGTGGTGCCGCCGCGATGTGATTCTTGTCTTCGTTGGTATCGGGGGTCAATTTTTACAAATCGCCGGCCCGTCGATATTGCTAAGTTTGCAGCGGCTATCGACCGCGGCCGATTGTGGAAGAAGATCTGTTGTTATCGTTGGTGTTGTTATTGTTGTTGTGGCTAGGTTTGTTGTTGTTGTTGTTGTTGTCGTCGCTAGTGTTGTTGTTGTCGCTAGTGTTCTTGTGTCGCTAGTGTTGTTGTTGTTGCCGTTGGTGTTGTTGTTGATATTGCTGCTGTGGGTGGCGGCATCGGCGACTCGGCTTGAAGGAAGCTGGTGCCCATGGTAGGAGTATCTTGGATTTCTGTTTCTTGATGTTGTTACTGCTCGTGTTCTGCTACTGGTTTGTCGTCAGTTGGCATGCTGTTTTGATGCGGTGGTTCTTGCTGCTGCTGCTGCAGCTTTTGTCGACACAGTTGCGATTTCGCAGAATGTGTTTGCCCGATTTGCTTTTTTCAGAAGCGTTGGTTAGTACATGTGCGCACTAACAGACGCTCTAGCAAGCCCTCCTCAATAGCGCATAACTTTTCACTCTTATAACGCGCTGACCGCTTTTAACGCACGCACATCCATGAACAGCAGCGCGCGGAACCGCCTGTTACTTTCAACTTCATGTGGAATGCGATTTTTCGACGACGGTGTATTCGCGTTTGCTGGTTTGCTGAAACAGCTGAAGCAGCTGTTTCGATCGGCATACAATGCTGGCCCGGTATGCTAATAATCGTTTTTTTTTTTTTTTGTTACTGATATGCTGGTTTCGTTGGCGGCTGATAAACGTTCGTTTTGTTGTACGTTAGTAAGCGATAGATTACAACTGTCTGTGAACTGTGGGTCCGCTGCTGGTGATCATGCGGTCTAAACACCCGGAGTCTCGTGCAAGTCTGGTTGTCCAAGATCAAGCTCAGCGAAAGTAGATGAACGAATTGACATCGACAGAGTGATTGGTACTTTTCCTTCTGAAAGATACAGATCGCTCTCCATCTTCAGTAGACGGTGTATTATAATGCTGCACGACGTACAACAAACCCGTCTAATCACAGTGTGCGCTCCCCGTAATCTGCTGACCATTTTTGTCCAGCCGAAACTGAGTTTTTGTTTACCTTTTTTCTACATCTATAGTTTTATTTTTATGAAGATGAAGTGGTGAAATACGTGATGCACACCAGGCGTCGTTGTTAAAGCCACGGTTATTTGGGGGTCACAAACCCACTATATATGTATATATATATATATATATATAGTACGCTGTTTTCTCACTCAATACGCGGAGTTGTATCAATGTGTAGCTAAATAAACACTCAGATTTAAACGCGATTTGATTTGTATCCATTGAATGTAGGCAGCGACGGTAGCAGATGTAGTAGCGAATAGATACTAATAATGGTACACGTACGAACGTGAGATCTTACGACTGTGCCTTGTGCCTTGAAGTCTGCGACCTTGTGTACGCTAGAAGAGATACTTTCTCAGCAGCGGCTTGGCTAGCCGGTGCGACTCAGGTTTAGTTAGATAAGCGAATATATATATATATATTTATATTTTTTTTTACGTCTTCTACTTGCGTGTCGAGCCCGGTGGCGTGGGGCACTCGCGTGCGCCTCGCGACCAGAGATGACGCATAAGTGCACGAGTTCGAGCCCCATCGTTCGTCGGACCTCACACATTAGTATTATGGGGTATTGTATTTATGAGGTCCGTCTTGCGAAGCAATGCGAAAGCAGGCACCCCGTGGACGTTAAGCGTTGGCTGGGGGTCAGCCTGAAAAAGCTTAAACGTTCTACTCGTGTGCTCAGACGCTGACCAGGGTCTGCTCTGGACACCCTGCTACGTACGGTCACGATGCTATGGCTACGGCAACAAGAAAACAACAACAGCAGCAGCAGTCACGGTCAGCGAGCCAACGGCGTGCGGCTTTGGCGCGTTTTGTCTTTCAAGTCTCCTCAACTTGTCTCAACTTGTGTGCTTGCTCGACGCTCTTTAGGGCGAAGAAACAAAGCCGGAATAGGAGAGATGAGCAAAGCGTTAAGCTAACGAGGCGGACATATTTAAATATGCGCATAGTGCATAACAGTGCACCTAACCGAATCCACATTAGGCTGGCGTAGTCGGCCAACGAGCTCATAGTAGCTAGCTAACTGATAACTAAGCAATCAACGACAATTACTTCTAGAGCTACTGTAGAGAGTAATATATATATATATATATATATATATATATATAACAAGCTATAGAACAATAACAACGACTGGATAGGAGTACTAAACCGAGCCCCATCAGCCCTGTGGACAATGATGGAAAACTTTAAAGTCATTGTGATATTTTACTGTATATATGCATTCAATATTTCAAGCTTTATATATATATATATATATATATCGGAATTGTTGCACGGACGTGGTGATAGAAAAAGTATAATCTGGTGTTGTATATATATATATATATATATATATATAGAGAGAGAGAGAGAGAGTTATCTATATTGTATTCTAATTTCTAATATGCGAGAGTGGTGAGATGCAAGAGAAAAAGAAGAAGAGCCAGAGAACAAAGCGACATGGTGGGAAGAGAACCAAACCAAAGTTAAGATGTGGCATATAAATGCATAAACAGGGGGGGGAGAGAAAGAAAGATAGAAAGGGAACTTTTGTTTGGTTGTCCGTCTCTCTCTCTCTCTCGCTGCTGGGTTTGTGGGTTGGCGCAGAATATTAGGAGTCTGGTTGCCATATATCTATCTGACTGCGACGACAGCAGCAACAACAACAACAACAAAACCAGCGACAATAACAACAACAAAACCAGCAACAATAACAACAACAGCAGCGACCGCAGTAGAATCAGTAGCCAGCTGAAGACGAAGCTGGCTGTTCTGGCCGCTATCTAGGACAAGCACAGCATGTGATGGTGGAACCTGACCGTTCGCCACGGTCGCACGCCGAAGAAACGGAACGAAAACAGAAGAAGCTAAGAGGCTTACATGTGTGTATATATATATATATCAAAATATGTTAATTCCGTGGAGCTGCATTACTTGCGGACTTGTTGCTTCGGTATAATGTGGTGTCATCGTCCCTTAAAGACTTTTATTATTACAATTAGTGTTATATCGGTGTTGCTGTAACTTTCGTTGTGCTGTTTTTGTTGTTGTTGTTGTTGTCTTTCCTTGTGTGGTTAGTAGAGACGGAGGAGGCCAGTTAGTGGCCGATGGCGATCTTAGCAAGCTTGCAGCTGACGCTATTGTCGACCGCGTTGTTTATCGTGTTCTCTCGCAAATTAACTAGAGCTCTCGCGAGATCTCTCCGGGTTCGGAGAGAGCGCGCGTACCGTTCGGGGCACGTTGCTCTTGCACACTGGTCATCCATCAGATATCTTAGGTATGAGAGGCCTATGTGGTCGTGGGCGGCTATGGGTCGTCTATGCACGCGTGCATTTATTTACCACCTGGACGTACACATGAAACGCTTTGACGTTGCCGGTGGTAGCGGCCGGCGGGCGGCTACAGCGACATCGACAAAGGCGGCGCTAATTGATTGTACCACCCCAACAACCCCCTTCCGACTTGGGCATTGGGATCGTTACCCGTTTGTAACAAGCGTAAGAGTTATTCTCTATCAGCCTCACCATTACCAATTGTCCATCATTCGGTTCGAAACCAGGTGTCGGTTTGACGACACGGCCATGTAGACGCCATCGTCGGGGTGATGCTGTGGCAGCTTCTCGCCTCGTGTGGCTGCATCGTCTCGTGTTCCCTGTGTGGACGGGTGTGGACATGAAATTGGCGTCAAATCGTAGATGATGGGATGACAATGAGTCAACAACAACGACAAAAACAAAAAGAACAACACCAATATCAACAAACCTAATGAAAACAATATCAGCTCCTGCGGCAACAACAACAACAACGACGACGACGAAGACAATGGCTAAGATAATGGTGGTGATGATGACAATGGAAGCTAAAATGCCCATACCAAACCTAAGAGAATGACTGAAACCCCGGTGGCAATTATAGTGAGCGTGTTGCGCACCTTTCGACGCTTAAATACATAGCCACAACACACACACAGAGAAACATATAGACGGGCGCACCTTTACCCACCTAACTCACCCGGCTTGCTCCTCGACAATCCAGATCAACTGGATACTGTCGTTCGATCAGCTACGGCGACAGAAAGTAACTAGATTTTTCAACTTTGACATAAATCTAAAATTTAACGAGTTAGCCAATTCTATTTATTCAAAATATACTCTCCATTATTGGCCACTACCCCCTCTCACATCTCTGGATTAGACTATCGATTCCTATGGCAAATAATTCTAGTTTCTGCATCTCGAGGAGTATATCCAAGTGTGTAAGTACACATAGCAGACTTTTTCAGAGGCGTGGCGGGCATTTCAAAAACACAACGTTCAAAGCGCTTTGAACAGACAACACGGAACTTTGGCCGCATGATTTTCGCAACGGGACGTGCAGAAGTCAAATGGAACAGACATATAACCATTTAACCGGTGCCCGCCATCACCAGATACATATATATATATATATATATATATATTACGAATAGGACCATAGAAACGAACTACGATTGTAACATGAATTGCAACGGCCTTCCCCTTGGCCCCAGTGTCCGGCCGGTATTGGAATAGTGATAAAAACAACGCCGATGACGTTGACATTCACGTTGATGATAAAGGGCTTTGAATGCATCAACACAGATGGTGAATCTGAAGCAATTGATAAGATATATAAAGTGATTTCTTCTTTGCGATGTCTGAGCAGTCCAATGAAATCGTATGCCGAGTAATGATAGTTGTGCTGAAACTAGGTCGTACTGTGGTTTTTGTTGTTGTTGTTGTTGTTGTTGTTGTTGTTGTTGCTGCTTCTGCTATATTTATACCCGTAGTCGCAGCAGTAGTATTACGATATTTCCGTAAACTTTAGACATTAAAATTATATCTGCCGTGTCGCAGTTTAGCACACGCATGTACAAGCAAAAAAAAATTTAGGAGTTGAATTTGTAATAATGTTTCAAATAGCTGCACCGATTTCTCTTCCCGTCACAACAATCCTGTGGGCTGGCTACATATACTGACTACTACAGAAGTGGGCAGTGATGGGAAGTTGGCTTTCTCCGGGTAGAGATCTACACTTGTCCATCACCACCAGATGTATATAGCAATAAATATGCACATTTTTCCGACCTTCTGAAAAACGGCACCGACAGCTCCACCAGCACGGCTAATATTAGGCTTGAGAACGCCGTGTAGAGTGCGACCGAAATCAAATGGCAGTATTTTCGAAGCAGCTATGTCTATTACTGGCTGGTTTTCCTAAATAGAGGGGCCATCGAGAATTGCGGTGGCTGGTGGTGGGTTAACAAATTTAGACATCGGGGCTTGATCGGCCGAACGGGGAAGGCACGTATGCCACGTAGCATGGAATGACGAGGCCTTCTTCATGCCTTCAACCCTTTCAATGACTCTGTTGTTGTTGGTATTGTTGGTGCGGCGTATTCGTCTTCTTTGCTGCCATCGCGTTCCTCCTGCAGCCCATGCTGTAACCATAGAATCCGTTGTCGTCGTCGTCAGGTTAAGCTGTTCGACGCGACAATCATAGCTGGCACGACAGGCTTCGACAAACCACTTTGTCAGGGACAGCGGCATTGTGATGATTCAAGATTATTTATGACCCTGCTGAACTTGTTGTCGAACGCATTATGGACGTGTACTGCAATAAACATGCCACATTTCTAGTTTCGACACAGGATAACGTGAAGACACCAATAGGGAAACAACAATAACAGCCACGGTGATGACGACAACAACAACGACAATTTCTACATATAGGAGCACTCCGATTACCTCTGTTGTTGTTGTTGGTGTGGCTTTGAATGACCATTAATAGCTTCGCTACATTGCTGCGCCCTTCGACACGTCGCCCAGTATACAGGACAAGTAGTATCGAGCTCTCACTGCAGGGGCAGATCCTACAGACGACCATCAGCACTAATACTGCGTATATATAGCCACTTAGGACCACCCTCACTTGACCACCACGTTGGTTCCTACTTGGTCGTACTGTCCTACCACGACAAGAACATCGACGTCTAGTGCTCATCATATAGCAAATGGTGGCGATGTGGCTAAGAGGCGTTGTGTGGCGAAGGGCGCCAATGTCATGCGCGCCGCTGCTCGCCGCTGGTCGTTAATGAAGTCGCTGCCGAAGTGCCGAAGTATTCTGATTAGGCCTGGCGGTATTAGACCACACCGAGCTACACGACCATGAAAACAACGCGACGGGCGTTGCACGTTGGCCGCCAGCGTCATTGCACGCCATCGAGAAACGAGTCAACGAAACGGCTCCGAAACGACGACGAAACGGCTCTACCGCTGCTTACCAACACAGGCTGCTCGGGGCTCAATCTGCTCGCGGCCCTCTTCTGCTTCTTTAGTCGACGACGCTTCTCGCTCGATTCCTCGGTTCCTCCCACGGGAAACCGCATCCTCTTTCTTGTTGTTGTTGTTGTTGTTGCTGCACTAAACCACTACTACGGCTCTGCCGCAAGCTACTGCTGATTTTGTTGCTGCTTCAGTGGCACCCAGGCTGGCTGGCTGGCAAGCTGGGTGGTGACTTGCACGTGCCGCGGGCCACCGTACTGTGTGACATGATTTGGCCTCACAAACTTGTAGCAGCTAGTAGAAGTGTAGTAGAAGAAGTCATTGTTGTACTAGAAAAACGAGTGGTAGATAACATAGTAATAATAAGAATAATAATAATATTACGCGTGGTTGTCCTGTCGCCGCGGTTGATGATGTGTCACTGAACTGCGGTAATCGCATCTCTGCTTTGACCTTTGCTGCTGCTGCTCCCTGACTGATTTCCTGATGGCTAATTAGAAGGAATACACTTATACACGACACGGCTGCATTTTCCTCCCATATACGTGGAGGGCGGCAATAGTCACTAAAACAACAACAACAACAACTACTACAAATTTTGTTGTTGTTGTTGTTGCAGCAACAAAGTCAGGATCGGGAACAACAACAACAACTATAGTTTTGCCATTAGTTGGGTTTGAAGCCGTCTCGGCGGTACACATTTGCACGTCTGCAGTGAACGACGCCGACGACATCGTTGTTGATGTTGCTGCTGCTGCCGCCGCTGTGGGTGCGGGGGTTTGCAAGTGCAAAAGTCTGCTAGCCCTCTCTCGTAACGCTTAACGTATTCGTTGCGGGGTTAGTGTCTTCGTCTCTTGTCGCTGATCATGGAGGAGGTCGCACGCGTCTTACGTCGGGAGTGCCATCACTTCACATACAGCAGACATCATACCACCACCAGCAGACAACGTGATGAAGTCTGAGCACTTTAGACGCTAATGTCGTCTTCGTCATTATTGAGTGCCTTCATCATCATCATCATCATTATCATATTATCAGCATTCATCATCATCAGCAGCAGCAACATCATCATCGGTAACATCATCATCACTGCTGCTTCACCATTATCGTCATGATCATTGTCTTCAGTACCAAAAGTATTATCAGTGTCTCCACGTTCATTTTGTCACGGATAGATTTTCCATGTCGACGTTCGCTGCTAAGCGTTTCGCTGCTCCCACCTTTTCTTCGTCGTCGTCGATGGCTACTACGGCGGACTCTGTACAGCTACGAATACAAGTACATCGACAACCCTTAACTAACGTTAGCCACACTGAGAAGAAGAAGGAGGCCCTTGATGACTTGAGATAGATGCGGTGGTGGCGGCGGCAGTCGAACCAAAACTGGGTCGTCTGCTGTAGATGTCACGTCATCGTCGTCGTAGTCCTCGCCATCAGTTAGTCGAATGCGGTATATATAGGATAGATAATAAATAAACAAACATACAAATAAACAAACAAACAGGCTAACAGAATGACCGATAACTAAATAACAACATACATATAGCGTATCGCATGCGCTGAAAACCGCTCCCGTTGCACAAATACAACAAGAAGGGCCCTAGAGCTGGACTGAACGGAAAAACTGCCGATGTGAACTAGATCCAACAGTACGATAGCCAAAACTTGATACATGTGGCTGAAACAACAACATATGTCTGCTACTTCTATGATCGAGCATAGATATGTTGTGTAATCTTTGTTTCGTTTTTAAAATATAGAATTGTTATTTACTTTATTTTACATATATATATATATATATATATTTTTTTTTTGTTTTTGAAGCAGTGGATCCGCGCATCGAGGCATCATCATCTCCAAATCGTGCGGTTCATTTTTAGAGCTCCACCTCCATTGTTTCAAGCACCAATTCGCGTGAATCGAATTGCTTTGCTCTCGTTTTTCCATTTTTGGCAAGATTAGGAAATTCACGGGTTCGTCGTACAGATTGAAATATTCGTATGTATTCAAAAATTGTCATGTAACTATTTATACTGACTATACAACGACAGGACAACAAATAATGATGTTTGGAAGTAACATGAACCATCTTGTACATACTCTTTTGAGAATAAATGAATATATACGATTGATAGGTTGCCTATACGGCGTTTAAGCTATGTATGTATATATGTATATATTCGATCACCAGCTGGGATCGAACTGGCGACACCTCGGTAGTTGACAAGCATGACTCGCGTACTAACCTCCTAGACCACGCCATCACATATTACCTTGGCCCAGGCGAATTCTAACGCAACAAACCATTCTCTGTGGTCGACTTGCAGATCAACCTATGGACCGTACCGCGCTACAACTGCGTGCTTCGGCTGAACGGCCACACGACGCCGATCGACACCGTCAAGTTTCACCCGAACGAGGACCTGCTCGGCTCCGGCTCGAACTCGGGCGCCGTCAAGCTGTTCGACCTCGAAGCCGCCAAGGTGCTGCGCACGCTCAACGGCCATAAGGCGTCGGTGCAGTGTATCGACTTTCATCCGTACGGCGAGTTCATCGCGTCGGGCTCGTGCGACAACACCATAAAGCTGTGGGACTCGCGCAAGCGGAGCTGCATCAACACGTACCGCGGCCACGAACAGAAGGTCAACTCGATCCGGTTCAGTCCGGACGGCCGCTGGATCGTGTCGGGCGGCGATGACGGCTCGATCAAGCTCTGGGATCTGGCCATGGGCAAGATGCTTCGGCAGTTCAACGAGCACAAGGCGGCGGTGAGCGACGTCGAGTTCCACCCGAACGAGTACCTGCTGGCGTCGGGCAGCGAGGACGGCAGCGTGAAGTTCTACGACCTCGAGACGTGGCAGGTGATCTCGTCGACGGCCGGCGAGTCGGGCCAGGTGCACTGCACGCGGTTCCATCCCGACGGCGAGGTGATCATGGTGGGCGCCGACGACGTCATGCGGGTGCACTCGTGGGAGCCGACGGTGAACACGTTCGACCGCGTCGTGATGGGCTGGGGCAAGGTCGAGGACCTCATGGTGGGCAAGGACGCGGTCGTGGCGGCCAGCAAGTCGGTGACGAACGTATGCCTCTACATTCTCGACACGAACAAGGTGCAGCCGTTTGCCGACTCGACGCCGATGTACATCGATGAGCCGCAGGGCGGCCCGCTGAGGACGCCCACGTCCTCGATTACGTCCACGTCTGCAGCGGTGGCGGCCGCCGCGGCTGCTACGGCAGCGGCGGCAGCAGCAGCAGCTGAAGCTGCATCAGGAACGACAATGGGATCGTTTCGGCGCTCGTCGCCTCTCGGCTCCAACCCACGGCGAAGCTTCAACACGAAGTCGCGTATCAAGCTTGACGTCGCGTACAAACGGGATATGAACTCTTCGGAGGCTTCCGATAACTCCTACGACTCGTACGAACCATCGAGTACCGATGATGTCTGCATCGTGGAACAATGTGAGTGAGCTGCTGCGTGTGCTACGCGCGCTGTAATGGGCGTCGTCGATGCGCGCTGTAATGGGCGCCGTTTTTTTTGTTGTTGTATTGCTTTGACGTTGACGCAAGTTAGTTTCTGGGCTGAATCTCAGCCAAGATTCAGAACGTCCACGGGAGTACTTTTCGCATTGCTTCATAGATGGACCCTCGTTTTTCTCAATCAAGCTGCATGACAAAGAAGACGTGCTTACAATGATTGAATTAATACACGGTATTAACCATCCGATCATACACTATTAAAAGCACGCTTGCCACTTTGCCGGCTGGTAGTTTTCAAGTGTTGATGAACGAACCTCTCGTGCGCTTTCGCTACTTGTGGCTTGTACTTTGATTTAGGGTGAATGCCACGCCCTTCTGCCAGATCATTCACAAAAAGTAGGCTTGAGGCCAGCAGATAGAAAAGCACGATGCGGCTAGTGCCGCGGACTACTAGCACTCTTTCTAGAAAGCCGGCGTTAATTTTGTCAAGTACTTTCAAGTTTGCATTGAACAAGTGGGGCGAGGGGGTATATTACCTGTGTAAGCAGTGGTCGGTGCAATCCGTAAAAGGCTGAGTGCAACGTCCAGCAACAGCAGATGAGGCTTTGGCGTACTATGAAATGACAGAATGCCCTAGCGGGCTCTAAAGGCTCTCTTAACGAAATGATTTACAGTACTGTTTGGCGGGAGAGCAAGGAACGAAACACTGAAACTGTCTACTAGTAGCCATAGCTAGCATAGCCGGGCATTGCTGTTCTAAACTCGGTTCGTTTTGTGGCGTGCGTAATGCGCGTTTTCAGCATCGTACAACGAGATCTTTCACCCGTCGAAAGAGTTGTCGCGCAGCCCCCCCAGAGACCCTCTGTTCCCTGTGATGACGGGGTCGGGCAGCAGCGGAGGCGCCGGCGGGACTGGCATCGGCGCCGGCAACCCTGGTGGTATGTTTCGACTGCCGCCGATCCGTGACGCCGCTCCGAATTCGTCGTCGTCAACTGCGTCGTCGACGACTTCATATACGCCGGCGTCGAGATCGCCGCCGCGAGTCGACCCGGTCATGTCGCGCAACCTACAGAGCTCGGAATGCCTTAAGTCAATCACGTCGGGCGACCGCGGGTCGACGCGAAACATCAACAACAACAACAACAACAACATTAACAGCATCACGACCTCGGACTTCACCACCGGCTCGACCACAACAGGCGCGGGTGGCCGGGTGCCAGCCGCGTCGACAGCACTCATGAACAACCTGAACGCAGCTACAAGCCATATAAACAATCTCAACCTTAACAACAGCGGCAGCATTGCTAGCAGCAACGGCAACAATAGCCACAACAGCAACAACAACAACCATACTAACAGTAATAATAACAATAATAGTAGTAGGAGTTGTAGTAGTAGTAATAATCACCTCAACAACAGTAGTCACAGTGCCAAAGTTCAACAATATAATCTAGGCAATAGCTACAACAATTGTGCCAGCAACAACAATATCAACCACACCAACAGCCGAGCCAGCGCCGGTGCCGGCAACAACAATAACAACAACAACAACAACAACGATGATAGCATCCATTCATCGCCCATGGCAGGAGCGATTACGGGAAGCAGTGCGTGCAGTACGACGAGTTCAAGTACTGCCGGTGGCAACAGTACCAGTAATAGTAGTAGTACTAGTAATAGCATGATGACGGCGACATTGATGCGCACGTCATGCTCAATGGGGAATATCAAGGAATCAACTGCTGCGAACCACCATCATCACGGCAGCCTCAGCAGCAGTTCATCATCGACACTCAGCAGCAGCGTCTCCGACAACAACAACCGAAAGACGGGTAAACAATTGTTTCGATTTCGCGTGTCTGTTCCCCTAGTGTAGTAGCTAACCAAAAACATATCTACGGGATAAACAACTACTTCGCACGAGGGGCTGCATGACAACCAGCTTGTCTGCCTGGAAGAGGTCAAATATATATTATTATAGTATTATAGAGGTTGTTGTGATGATAAACTACAGGTATAGCTTCAAACACATTGCTGCTCAATGAAACTGCACTTTATCTATAGATACTTATAGTAGATAATTTATATATATATATATATATATCCCCGAGCAAGGTGGCTTAGTGGCAAAGCCTTTGCCTTGCATTCGGGAGGACTGGGTTCGAGACCCAGACCGGCCACTCTTAAATTGGTTTGCATGGTTTCCAATTTAGACAAGGTAAATGCCGGAGTGGAGTAAACTTAGCCATGACATGAAAAATCCGTACACGGGCAATTGCCTTAGGGGAACAAAAAAAAAATATATATATATATATATATAATATATATATATATATATATATATATATATATATATATATATATATAGTAGTCGTATACTTGAACCGTCGAACAAGGAAGACTGACTCAAGCCGATTTGTGACGCTTTCTGTGCTGGTGTGGCTATATTTATGCAGGTACAGCCAATTCGACTTCGAGCGGAGATCTTTCACCAATGCCGACCCTACCGGTCAGCGAGCCATCGACTCCCGTAAAGACAGCCTCGACTAACTTTCTGCCCCGTCGGCATCCCGACAAGACTTCATCCGAGCAAAGTCTCGTCTCCATCGTCAAGCCCGTGATGAGCGTCAAAGCAGCCGCTGTTGTTCATCCCGAGGTCGTTTCGAATGTAAGTGCTTGACACCGGCGTCTACTACACAGGGGAGACACTGCGTCACATCCCAGGTTCTATTCCCGCCCAATGAATGAATATATATATATATATATATATATATATATATATATATATAACATGATACAACAGAGTTGCTAGACCCTTGTCCCATACATGACAAAAAAACATTTCCCACACAGAGTTATAAACCTGTGCGCGAGCGTGTGCGTTGTTTAGTATTTTAACCGTTGCTTTGTTTTACCGGAATGCTAGGTTTCATCGTGCGTGGGCCGATCAGAGAAAAAACTGAATCCACATTTTAACGAGGGAAGCTGCAGTGCTGTTGGTGGCGGTGGAAGCTGTAGCAACTCGATGAATTCGGGCGGCCTAAACTTTGAAGATTTTCTGCCGGCACACGTCCAGTCGCTGTCCAGAGGCCCTCGATCGGCCGTTCCACTGTCTGAGAACGAAGCACTCGACAAGATTGGCTGTGAGTAGTCGTTGAGGTATTAGTAGTACTAATAACAATACCCTACCAACAAGTTGCCCTTCTCCGGCTGCAGTATTTTTTTCTAATTTGACATTTAAATCTGGCTTGTTTGCATTTCTGTTCTATTGACGGTTGCTCATATGTGGCTGATATATATGCAATAAGAGCATTACATATCCCGGCTTGGTTTGAAACCCTTACACAAGAGAATAGGATCAGGGCCGACTATAAACCGATCGTAATTGTATGCCTATATCTATTTGCCGCATCAGCTGGCCACAATGGCATGATGGTTGCCATGATGCATCGGCTGCACGGCCTGCGGCAGATCCATTCCCGATGGAACCCGAAAGATCCGCGATCCGCTGTTGAGGTAGCGCTGAGTCTGCGTGACGCCGCCGTTCTCGTGGACCTTCTCAACGTGCTCGTCTTGCGTGCCGGTCTTTGGAATCTCGACCTGTGCGCCCTGCTACTGCCCGCTATGCACGAGCTCATTCAGAGCAAGTACGAACCCCAGATGGCAACCGCGATAACCGCCATCAAGCTAGTCCTAAAGAATTTTGGTAAGTGTTGCACGAAACGTTTGCATTTTTTCATTCCTTTTTCACCTCGCCAGTTTGAGTGCTCCGAGAGTAAGCGAATTTCTTCTTGCTCGACTGCACTGAATACACTTTTCAGCTTTTTATTTACATCGTAGCACTAGTATAACGACCGAACTGCAATTTAGTTGCGATCACGAGCGCAATCTTGCGCAGATTGCACAACATTGTGTTTTTTTGTTTTTTTTTGTTTTTCTCGTTTACTTAGACTATTAGTTCGATCTAGGTTTAAACATGACGCGTGCTGAACTGAAAAGGTACGAAACGACATTGTAGTTATAATTGAAGTCTTAGTTCAAAAGTTGTCATCAGGGGTCTGAGCACAACTATTCCACCGTTTCACGAGCCGAAGGATTCCCTGCTGACATATCTTTCACAACTAAACTGATAGAAGTCGCGACATGTTCGAGCTGTAGGTAGCTGACTTAAACTCGACCGGTAGACGTGTGTTACGTTGGAGACGTGTCGACGCACGTTATCGTGAAGCAGAATCACTTCCTCTGTGAGCAGCCCAGGAGGTTTGCTCTTGATAGACTGGCATAGAGTACAGAGTTTCTTACAGTACACGACACTGTTAATAGTTTCCCGTGCTCGACAAATGTGATGAACATCGGACCTCAGACGCCGAGGATACTTTGAGCATCTCCTTGTCTGCCGATGGTATAGCTTTGAGTCTTTTGGATTCTCTTCTTTTGTATGCTGTCCCGCTTTGTCTCTCGCTAAAAAAGAGATGTCTGCTTTCGTCACCAGTGACGATTCCCTACAAGAAAAAAGTGGGGTCTTCATGATGCCGGATCAGACGTTGCAGTGCTAGCCCCACGCGCAGCTCTTTTTCTGTTCGAAGAGCACTTTTGGAATCCATTGCGTGTTCACCTTCCGGTAACCCAACCTGTCGTGGGCAGTTGTATTTGCAACGCTCCACCGCACCCACTATTTCTGACACGCTGATTCATTCTCATCAGGTCGTTAACCTTGTCGATGAGTTCAGGCGTGGTTACAGTGCTTGCCTGACCAGGTCAAGGGTCATCACTCAAACACTCCTGGCCTTTTCGAAAACGGGCACTTTTTCATTGACTTGTCGGGCATTCAGTCTTCCCCGCTTCCCCGCATACGCGGCCAGTTGACTTCCGCGGTTAGAAACCTCGTTGCTCCACAGTCGTCGCAATTTCGAATGGGAACGCCATGGTGTCCTCACACGCGCTGCCACGCCAATTGGACGAGACATACAACTCCCTGCTTCAGCCCTCTGTTATGCGCACATATACACAGCCGCTGGAAACTTCATTCGCGTTCCAAGATGTCTCATTACGTTATACACATATTTAAATTTTAACCGGTTTTGTTGTTACGACGTTTTGTATCTTTTCATTTGAACTATATATATATATATATATATATATATATATATATATATATATATATATATATATATATATATATATATATATATATATATGGAAATGAATCGAGAGAATGCGAGAGCCTCGTATGTGCAATTATAATTATGTTAAATATTTATTGAAAGTTAAGTGAGTTACTTCACATATATAATATTTAATATCTGTGAACTTTATTAGTATATAACTGCGTGGCGGGCGTATATAATACTGATAAAAATACAATTATCTACAATTGAATAATAAATACAATGTATACATATAATTGCATTGCCAAAATATGTTATTATAGTATGCGTATATAGTTTTAACTAGGCGCTAGTGTTTTAGATTTGTTAGAGTTCTAAGCATGATAGTGTTGGGCGTTTAAATCCAAGAAGCCATTACTGCTTAAGAAGAGTCTTAGTGTTCACATCGAGCAAACTCGCCACCTTATTATCTATTTCTAATAGCTACTCTATTGGAGGCTAACCGGTGTATTTAAGCATTGCTAAATCTGACTTGGTGTTCTTGCGTCCTTGTTTGTTTTGCGGCTGTGTGTTCTTGTTTTTTCGCGGACAGGGTCCACCATCAAGGAGACTGTAACAGGCCCTCGCAGCGCTGGTGTGGACTTGAGCCGCGAAGAGCGGTATGGAAAATGCACAGGGTGTCACGAGTCGCTCATGACCATTCGGTCGTTCTTGCTGAAGCGACAAACCATGCAAGGCAAGGTCGGCTCGGAATTTCGCGATCTGCTCACTCTCATGGAGATGCTCGACTAACTAAATAGAGACTGAAAAACTCTGAAGCCTGCCTGCTTGTAATGAACGCCACTGTGTGGGTCGTTAATAGGCAGGGCCGCGTCGTCTTGCAAGTGAAGGAGAGGGGGCCGCGTAGGCGGTTTGTCTTTAGTGAGCCTGTATGTATTTGTGTGTGTTGTATTGAATCTAGACCTATACATACATGTCCCTGTTGCCCACTTCCCGACCTTACTGTGTAGGAAACCTTTGTCGACATAAGCCAGGGCACACTGCTGCCTGAACAGGGTTAACGCATACGTGACGCCAAGGTTGTCTAGCAACAGAAATTGCCCCGGCACGCTCCGGACTGAGACTACCATATGTTAAAGTAGATTTATTAGTTCATTAGTAGTGACCTGCCCATTCAGTTGACAGAGGGGAAGCTGGTGGGCAACTCTGTATAAACTGTATTGTACGTACTTATTCATTCCTTTAGATACTATTCTGCTCGTGATACATTACCTATCGCCTGTTCGTTATGGAACGTTTCGACATCACGGATGACACTGTTGCACTGCTTCATCACGAACGACAGATTAGTTAGTACTGCTCCGGAAGATCTACAACATATCCAGGATTGTTGCTGGAGAGAGCGTAACATAACGTGAAACTCAAAATTAAATAACACGCCAGCTAGCTGGTGAAGTGGAAGGAAGATATTGAGGAAACGCAGAATGGAATGGACAGCGAGTAATGCGTGTTTTTGATCCTTCGCCCGTCTCCTGGAGAGAAGCGGTTGAACTTGACGACGGATACCTACACATGCGCACATGTTTTTCATATATTGCATTGACATATGGTCATATGAACATACAGTTATTATCCGCGCGTGGGAAAAAGAAACAAATAATGGTACAAATGAACAAGAAGACTAAAAGAGACCAGTTTCTTGTGATGATCTCGATGATCAATCGTTCTTGGGAGCCGATGAAGTCGCCATAGCAGCCGTGTTTGTGACGTAATAATCATGCAAGCCATTCCATGTTTCCTACTTTTTGGCCCGGCATACGAGTTGTTCTTCCATTTCCTGGAGATAATGGTAGCAGCTGAGCAACCTCGTTAGTGTGATTAATTAGAGGGAACTTTGCAGCTCTTTTACGTGAACTTTGATGGTAACACAAACCATAAATAGATTCCCCATAGGTCTGCCCATTAGACAAAGGTCTGGCGCCCTTATAAAGTAAATTTATGTTGGAACGGTTAGTTTGTAGCCCATCGATGCCCGAGGGTAACACCTGCCTACGCTGACCGAGCCGATTTAGTTAGGATTTAATGTGAGTAGTGGGGACTAAGTGCGACGTGACATGAGTTTTCCTTTAAAGCTGCTGGGCAGCTTCCAGCGGGAAGATATCTGTCAAAAACAATTGGGTTATGGGGAATAACATCTGTTCCACACCCGACATACAGCCTTCATGTTAGAACGTGTGCCTGTTCGACGTCAAACCAAGCCGTATCTACACGTGCGAACAATTCGTATCTACATGTGCAAACAACCAGTTATTTGTATCGGCTGTGGTTGACGTGCGGCGGATGAGCCTGCGTCACGGACGCGCAACCTGCGTCCTGTATGGATTTGTAAAAGCCTACAGGTCAAATATGTACGTGCGCCTACCTTCGCGCGGTTACCTAGCCGAGTAGTGTTCTGCGACCGCAATCAGTGCACGTTCGCGTTCGAAGAGGCGCGGCTTTCGGCTGAATCGGAATCGGAATCAATTCACCTAGATTGCTTCGGTAACGGACGCAATGATGAATGTTTTCAATAGCGTCAATTGCTAGGTTTACACATGAACGGAGTTGTAGTAGTGGAGAGAGTGGAACGAAACGATGCGACGGCCAACGGCTGACTAAAAATAGCTTTATTTGTGGATAAATGAATCATCTGGCAACGACATTCCAAGGAGTAGGAGGAGAAGGAGGGGCGCACCATTTTGTGCGTACGACGTGGCTGTGAGTGTGTGCCTGGCTGTCTCTCTGTCTGTATGTATGTGTGTGTGGCTGAATGCATATTAAGTTAGGCATGTGTATTTGTTCCATTGTATCTAGGCGTGTATTTTTATGTTGCTTAGCTGGCCGGCCGCCTGGCTGGTCTGCTGGCATTGCAGTAGCTGCATCATGTAAATTCTCGCGCGCACGCGTTCTGCGTGTTTGGAGCGTCGTTGTGTGTGTGGGCGTCGTCTATGCGGCGGGCTATGTGCCATCATGCATCAAGAAATGTCCGCGCGCTGACGCACGGCGTGTGAATGCACAGCACATAAATTAGTCAGACGAGTCCGGCGAGTCATACCCCCCCCCCCCCCCCGGAGGCCCACTTCTACCTCCTCCTCCTTCACCTCCACCTCACTGTGAGGTTGTTGTGTTTTCTCTTAGAGAGCCTATATAGCTCATGATCCATTTTGATCCATCCGTCGGTATGCGGATGCGTTGTCCGCCTCTTGCTATGGCTGGCTCTCTCTTCCTTTCTCACTAGTTGTCTGTCTGTTCGCCGGCGTGATGCGCCGGTGCGTGAGACGACGACGATTTTTTTGTCGCACTTTGTTTGCCTGCCAATGGATTGGTTTCGAGAGACACGCCGTTGTTGTTGTTGTCATGCTTTTGATGTGCGTGCGTGCTCGCACGCATGTATGCATGGATGGATGGATGAAGAGATGAAGAGTTAATAATAAATTAAGGGGTAAGCGTGTCTGTGTCTTTGAATAGTTCGCGATGCATCTCGTTTGGATCTATGGGCGGTTGGAGAAATACAGACTTATTGCTACGTTTTACATAGAAAGCAGAACACACGCAGAGGAAGACAGAGAGAGAGAGAGAGCGCGCGCGCGGGGGAAGAAAGTGCGGCAGAGTGCGAGACTGAACGAGAGCGATATATATATATATATATATATATATACCAAGAGAGAGAGAGAGAGAGAAAAGCAGGGACAAACTAAACAAATAGATTAATAATAGGTAGTCCATAAGCGTGCGGCGATACGTTTGGAAATCTGCCGAGCGTAGTTGAGCAGGTGTGGTCGGTCGAAGTACGAGTCGAAGAAGTCCTGCGTTTGCAGTCAAGCCTGGCGGCTTTTTGCCCTTAATCTCCGCCAGTCTAAGATGTGCCACTGGCCGAAGGAAGAGATCTATTGCATGATGATGTGAATAATGATATTGATGATGATGGTGGATTATTAACTGCATATGTGTGTATGACGTGAGAGCGAGTGTGTGGGACGCTATAACACGGTCGGGAGGCTGCAACGGGACATTACCGCATCAAGCAGTCAAGCTGGGACAGAGGAACTCGACCTGCCTGTGTGTGTGGGCGTAGCTATTTGCCTTACGGCGCCCGTCGATTGATGCATTGCTTGTCGTGGCAACGTCCCAACCATAACGACGTACCGAATTGTGTCCCACCGTGCCAGGTAGACAGACCCCAAGGAACAATTCCCGCCCAGCCAGCGGTTACACAAGCGGTTAGATAATAAGACTATGGCTGGTAGTCGTCGCTCCTGGAGACTGCGCCAATGAAATGCCTGAGAAGCGCATACAATACGGGTGATGTTAAGTAAACTATATATATATATATATATGCATATATGAATGCATACAAAAATAGTGAAAAGCTGTAACTAGACGTATATGGAGGGGAGCATGCTTGTTAGGCACGTAACAAAATGCAGTGGGAAACAGGTGAGCCATACTGATGCGAATAAACGAACGCGAATGTAAGTGTACTAAGTTTATGGATAATAATATTAATAACAAACAATAATGATGATTATTATTATGGTTAAACAAAATTCAAATAAAAAAAAACTCAGGAGTGCGTGAAAAAACCTGATATGTGATTGTTTTTTTTACTACATTTAGTGTGGAGATGTGCTTGCATATCTGCCTAAGTTATATCAAAAGCAAACGTTCTGGGATAAGTGGCCTTTCCAAACTGAAGTTAACAACATGACATAAGCAAACAACAGTTAGCAACAACTAACAACGCAACACATTTGTTGATAAGTGTAATTTGTGACAGCGAAATAGCCTATGAATCAAATAATGGTATTATACTAGATGGGTGTCGCAACGGTCTCTATTTATGATCGACGATACATCAAAGTTGTATGTATCACCGATACCTCAAGCCAAACCCTTGAAACCGTGTCGAACTAGAACCCCTGGTTTGAGTTCTTGGTCACTTGGTAGAACTAAACGGTTCCTTACGAAAACAACACATTGTTTTTATTTTAATTTTAATTATAATTATTACTTTGATAGCACATTCAATTAGCAAAAGCAATAACATTGAACGTAATGTTAAAAAACGTTTGATCTTTATTTTTTGACGACTTACCACGAAGGAAGAAGCCAAGAGAGCACGGTTTAGGTTGTTGTCGATTCCTTCGTGTAATTGTTGTTACTCTCGTTGGCTCGTACCGATTAGCGCAGTGCGTCATGTCAGATAAATCCCAATATATTGACTATATGATACTTAGATATCGGGTTCATTGATATGTGACGTTTCCTGGTGTTAATTAGGCACCTACAACAGCTTTAAATTACGACTTAGCATGAGGAATCCAATTCATCGAGTGAACGCGGCTGGAACAGGGCGATCTTCGTCCGATGTAGGTAACCTCTGTCTGTCGAGCCGCCTCGCTAAAGCCAAATAATGTCAACAACCTCACCAGGAGTGATGTGCGTTCGCCCATCAACTCGAGCCGGCAGACAAATGAGAATATCGGCATCGCGGCAGCTCAACAGTGAACTGCTTTGCTGCATCTCTGATGGCTTCGCCTCCACTCGCTGATTGTTCGGGTTGATTATCAGCTTACCTGAAGAGATGAGACAGGTCGTATGTATGGGCTAACGTGCCTAGCGTTTCACTGTTGACTGCAATACATACTTACGGTACTCTAAAATTCGTGTTCGGGAGAGCGCGAATGAGAACGCGAACATGCACATTTACATTTCAGTTCTTTCAACTACACGTTTGCTAGAGTGTATCTAAGAAGCAAATTCCTCCTACCTCTAAGGTACTCCGGTCTGTAATCAAGCTTCAATGGCTGTGGGATTTTCAGTTCGGCTTTCGAAGAGCGGAGAGGTCTATCAGCTCCCAGCTCGCGCAACGCCGCCCGTACGAAGAGTTGAAACATGACAAAGGCACTGGCCGGATTTCCCGGCAATGCAAACACTAGAGGATTTATCTGCACGAGATACGAAAAAAGCGCAGGCATTATTATATATATATATATATGCCTGTATTTAGAAAATGTTCTTTGCGATGCTTGTACAAATTCTGCGAACTACAGTGTGATTTATACCACATCCGGACATACCTCGCTGCTCGCGAAGGTCGTTGGCTTGCCCGGCTTTGCGTTGACCCGACCAAAGTGTATCGTATAACCGAGCTTAATCAGGGTGTCTTTCAGTAGATCTTTCTCTCCCATAGACACGCCGCCCGTCGTGATGACGATGTTGCACTGAAAGTCTCTAAAAGCGGTTCTCAGCTTAACATCGAGCACTTCGTAGGTGTCGATGGCGATACCCAGATCAACGCAAGGCACACCAATCTCACGAAGAAGCGCCAAAAGCATTGGTCGGTTTGAGTCGCGTATACGGCGGGAATCAGCAACCCAACATGACGCGGCATCTGGTCGATTCGAGGCGGAATAATAATGTCCCAACAGCTCGTCGCCAGTCGAGAGAACACCGACCTTTGGCAATCGCAAAACCGTCACACTCTCAACACCTATACGCCACGCAATAGAGCAAACCGAAGAAAAACAGCAGGCAGCAAAACAACTTTTAAAACTGACTCGCAGTCGTAATTCCGTTCTGGTATATATATATATATATATATATATATACATGTATATATATATATATATATATATATATATATATATATATATATATACATGTATATATATATATATATATATATATATATATATATATATATACATGTATATATATATATATATATATATATATATATACATGTATATATATACATGTATATATATATGTGCCGGCTTCTTCTTAACAATAATTTGTATTAAGATTCATATATGCTATATTAGTATTTGTCGTTAGCTCGTAAAGCGCATCTCCAACTAGTGTTGTCTCACGCCTTTGAATTCATTCCCAATCGCACTAAAGCCTTTTCACGTGCTACTAAGCATTGTCCTGGCTGCACTACCTGGTTCCCAGCGCCCCTAAAAACGCTCTACGTCAGATGTGCCATCATGGCGGAGGAATAGCCTTCGGAAACTCCACTGAAGATGGCCGCCTCGTAAAATCGACAAACACGTTTGGTAGGTTTTATCACATACAAATCAGCTGTCGCAGTACCTCCTTGGGCTTTGATCATCGTCAAAACATGAATCGTCCTTCGTGAAGTCTAAAAGCGCCCTATGAGCAAGCAAGAATAGAGGAACCCTATGCAACGAAAGGACATCCAAGTTCATTGTCTGCTCCAGCAACACATATGAAGTGTAGGGTTTTCCTCAATTGCTGCTCTCTTAAAAGCGTTTTTGTAGCCAGTCGCTGTTATGTTAGACGTGCCTCATCAAAATCTAGGCTACGAAACCTTTGATGCACAAGGCGATACATAATTGTTCTCGTTAGACCTTTATTCCCAATGATGGCTTTAAGGCCTTCGAAACATGAGCTTAATCCTAACCCGCGGTTGAGATTATACAACAGACTAGAGAACACCTTTTTTTTTGTTTTTTGAACGCGGTGCTAGACTTCGGCTTAATGCAACTTGCCCGAAATAACGTGCCCAGCTGGGATAGAATATCACCGCCGCCACATCGGCAGATTATTTCACTTTTAGTACACGCTTAACGGAAAAAATACTTGAGGCAAGATAGGGAAGAGAATAATAAGGGGATGTTTTGTTTTTAAATGGTTTAAACTTTTTAAACACAAGTATGAAATCCTCCTCAAGTAAGTTTGTACAAAATGTTTTAGGCTTGTAGGCACACGTTGCAATACAGCCTATAATGGTACTTTATTGCTAAATGTTTTCGATGTAAATACAAATAAATTGTTAATTGCAAAATATAGTTGATATTGGATATGAGGTAGCATTTTGCTCTCCAAATGTGTTCCGCTAAAATATTACAAACAACCTATTTTTGTACTACTATGCTATGCACGTCAGAAACAACTTTAATATGTTTTTTAACGAGGCGTGATTTGAACACACATGCATACTATGGAAACGCGCTCAATTTGGCTGAATAGAGAGTAGTATGTTGTCTCCGAGCCTTTAGATGGAGCTAGGCAGTTCTGGACAGCATTTAATTCGTTGAGAATAGGCATCTTCAGATAGTTTAGCAATGCAACTTTTTCAAACGTTCTCCAAATGCCGATTTACTTACCGGCCATCACTAGCCTTCCTACTGCCGCAGCGTCAATTCGGTCTCCTTTTTTAAGGAGAACAGAACCTTCAGGTATATCACATCCAATATGTCTAATATTTTGGCCAGAGACGGGTTCTCGAAGAAGTCGAATACGCAGTTCCTGATCCGTAGCCTCCTGAAGGTGCCGCAGGTGCCAGACACGAAGACATTAGTAAGGAAACAGAAGCAAACAACAACAAGAACCAAACAACACTAAATACAGTATAAAAAACAGCGAATTACTGACATCTTTCTCGATCAGCTCGGTATCCTCGACCCGGACGACGGCATCCGCTCCATCAGGTACCACCGCTCCGGTGGAAATTCGAACACACCACTCTTCATCGACGAGGTCTGTCGGCATGGGTTCGTCAGCCTTAACGCAGTTGTCTTGTGACGGTGACGGCGACGAAGGCCGTACTGAAGATTCTTCGACCTCCGATGATAACTCCTCCGATGAAGAGTCGCGATAGTCAGCCGGTCGGGCACCGGCTGTTGCAGCGTATGGGCGAACACGCAGCGTGGTATTACCTGAGCATCGTACTGCGTACCTTTGCACAGCAATCGGGGTATAAATATATATATATATATATATATATATATATATATTATATATTATATATATATATATATATATATATATATATATATATATATATATTATATATATATATAATATATCGACGACGTCGACTAAGACCGTAGCAAGTACAAAGGATATCTGATAAAGCAAAGTTTGGCTTTGTCATATCATCATACCCATCCATCGTAGAAGCTCGGAATGGCGGAAATGGTGACGTGGCAGTGATGTCTTCTGCACACGTTCTACCTGTGAACATTTTGTCGGTTGCAGTAAGTGGCTTTTGTTGTGTCACTGAAGATATAGGCTATCTACCATGTATCATTTGCCAAATTGTCAAATCTTAAAGTCACTTTAAATGATATGCCTCGCACCGTCGGGATCAAACCTGCGGCTCCTCGGTGGCCAGTTACTGGCCAACTACTTCACTATGTTCCATATATATATATATATATTGCTCGGGCGTTTATTAAAATAATATATGTATATATATATATATATATATATATATATATATATATATATATATATATATATATATATATATATATATATGTATATATATATATAAGGGACAATTTTATTACAGCTCTTATTGAACGTCGAGAGCTTTTTATTTTCACGAGACGCTTGTGCTGTCATCAGTAGAGGCTCCACCCTGCGTGGCGATCTCTAAGAGGAACTCGAAACAGAGAAAGTCGGATATCTCACGGTGCACGTCGTAGACGCTGAGTGTTTGTGGAAACTGCGAGCAGCGGGCATCGGCTACCGTCTGAATCGTACGGATAGCGTCGGCAACCTCGACCATCGGATAGGGCGATCTCCGTGGCCGCCCAACTATCGAACCGTTGCCGCTGGCGTCACTGCGGCCACCCTCAACGGCGGAGTCATCTGTGAGCACTATCGCTGTAAGAACGAATTAATTAAAATGTTGTGCTCTTTATTTGACGTTACGGACAGGGCAGGTATGTGATAAGCGTCCATGGTAAAGATATGCACACATTCATTCCAGACTTCGTTCCTATGTGTGTGTTCATCGCCAAAGACTAGGTTTGCTAAGCCTCTAATGTAGTCGACGACCGCCACTCAGCAAAGTCGTACTCTTCGCAATTTTTGTGAGCATTTGTATACTGCATGGCACGCCCCTTAATGGACGCATGAAGTACAGATGCCTGTGGCCTAGATAGACAACGACGTCGACAACACAGGACAAAAGTACTATTAACATCAGTACCTTTATCCTACATTGTCGGTAAGTAACACAAAAGTAATTAGCAATAAGTCTCTATCTCGAATGATTCTATCTTCCCCTATATAGCCAGTGTTATCATTA
The DNA here is from genome assembly GCA_003439945.1 of Dermanyssus gallinae. Lineage (NCBI taxonomy): Eukaryota > Metazoa > Arthropoda > Arachnida > Mesostigmata > Dermanyssidae > Dermanyssus > Dermanyssus gallinae. Next base: position 282,995 of record QVRM01006240.1, on the reverse strand, counting down.
TTTGTTCTGCCAGCATGCATCGACCTTGTGCGTTTGCATGTGATGCAGTAGAGCGCTACACAACAGTGCGAGGGGTACTGGTAATGCAACCCAGAATGGTGTATTTTTTTAGAAGTCTCTAAACGGCGCTGGCCAACTTTGAATACTGTGAAATGTAAAATTAACATATTTGTTATTGCTGGATTTACAGGTGTTAGCAATTAGCTGACCGGTTGCCTTACCTTCAGGTGGTCCCTCGCAGTCACAATGCACCTGCTGAATCTTTTGTTGCTCCTCACAAAGCAGGTTCATAGCGTGCGGAAAAGCGGGCCGAAGGATGTCTAGGCATTCACCCACAGCTTTCACCGATCCCGGCAGGGTGACGATCATGGTGTGACCTCGTATGCCGCAAACCGGACGCGACAAGAGCGCTAACAGAGCAAAAGACAGAAAATTGAGTTGAGAATGCATATGAGGTACATGAGGATACGACACAATCCACGCGTCCTCAAAGTGTTCTTTGTGCATCCAGAGCACTAACACGGCAATAGTTGTTGTGTGAGAGTTGCTGACGCAAGAACTCGCCCTCACGCTGGTAACCCGTGTTGGCACTAATATAATCTGATACCTAGGTCTTTGAGGATACTTGTCGTTCGTCTTCTAGACCCAACCTCCGCGTGTCTGGGAGTCCTTCCAGGGCTCTTAGTGGAGCTTAAAGGGTGCAGTCCGTTCCCATCCGCTGTTTTTTCACGCACCTTGCACTCATGTGACTCGCATATGGGAGCGCCTATCCTCAGGGCGGCCACCATGCGTCCAGCATTAAGCCCAGCTGCGGTGAAGGACGTGTCCATAGAGAGCCACTGCTGCAAATGATCACAGTGTTGACCCGTGGGAGTGTGCGTAGAATGTTGTTTAGCCTGGGCGACCATAGGCTGTATCTCCATAGGCATAATATAGCCTGTGAGTGCATCGCCAATACCCGTGTTTTTAAAAACCGAACGACGTCCCACTTATCCAGGATTGTTCTAGAGATCTTCCGGAAGTTTCATATTATTATTATTATTAGACACACGCAAACTGATAAAAGCGCTTGGAAGACGCTCTTTGAGACCACAGCGCAGCCAAAACCGACCGCGTTGCATCGACAGAGAGTGTCGTTGGCAGTACAGAGAGGCAACGCCACGATGATGTTAAGTGGTCTCAAACACTCAAGCAATACAACTGATAATACAAAAAATATTGTAAAATATTATATGATTAATGTATTAGAAATTGTGATACCTGCACATACTAATAATAAACCCTTGTTCCAAAAATAATATATTATTTATTATTATTTTATTAGTGTTTAACTCTTACTATTTGATGAATGACGATAAATGAATACGTTTTCACCGTTATCAGTACATTTCATATCAGCCCATTTCGCCTACGATAGAAACCGAGTTCCCTCTACAAACTGCTATAAGTCTGCCTCAGAAACATCGCTTTCCATTCAATTCAAACGCACTTTTATTTTGTCAAAGGGGGACATAAAAGGGGACGTCGCTTTGCGTCGGTACCAGCGATATCCTCCGTACGTGTTGCGATATCCCTCAAAAACGTTCCGTAACTGCCGACACTTATAGGTTCGAGTGTCTCCAAAGCAGTAGGCTGCCGAGATAATTTCTTCGCTTTTCCGACTCTGGGTGTTGTGCAACCCACCCACACTTGACAGAACTGTGGCGAAGGTATGACGCCGCCGCCGCCGCGAATGAAACACGATGGCTCACGACGCAGCTCAATGAATGAAGGCCATCCTCCTCCACTGGTTCTCCACATGTCTGCGTTGGGTTCTTTTCCAGAGAACCTGACCGAATCTCAGTTTAACCAGCCTGCCCCTTCGTAGAGTTGCCGCACGCTTGAAGGGCGTCGATAAATTGGCTTGTCGGTGAGGCGCGCAATGTTTGGTTGGATTTCGAGGAGCCCAGACTATATCTCAACTTCATTTATTGGCGATACACTCACAAACGGCCTTTCGAATAACGAAGTTGTGTCTAGCGTAGTGATGAAGTATGCTAGTGGCGACCACTTCCGCCGGTCCCCGTAATGTACCATCGTCCAGATGTTAGACATTCAATGGACTTTTTATTCGTGCAACTAAACGGAAGACCCCCACGCGAAAAAGGCAGGGCCCAGTGGGTCCGCGTGTTACACTCCATTTGTCGATTTAAGTCACACTAAGATAGAAGTAAAGGATCCTTGTAGCTTCGTCAAACCAACGGTAAGAGTTCTAGTACGTGTAGTCTCACTTGCTAAAGTCTAGCTTGACAAGGACCCTTACAGGACCATCTGTCTCGGCAGCTGCTTGTTTTGCGTGGGCGGCTGCCTCTGTGTCTTCTTTTATGGACACTCCTTCTTGCTTCGGTCCTAAAGATTTCATTATGGTTCTCTTACTGATAACGATGATTATTTTAGCCACAAGCCCTCGGTTCGTAAGGCTATGGGCCTGATTGAACCGTCTTTGTTCTTTCCCAACGTTGCACAGATGAGGGTATTGTCTTGTCAAGCATGCCCCGAAGATGTCGAAGACGTAGCCCATCTAATCCAGATTCGAATGCTACAGCGAAAAATCGGACGGCGTGAACAAGCAATTTTCAATAACTATTAATTTTTCATTACAGATAAGTAAGTGCTTACTAAACCTCTCACTACTTTCCATATCATTAGAATATTGTCAACCATTCTTGGGATTTCAGAGGATGACGGCTGTTGTTGATTTTTTCGAATGACGTATAAATGTCCACTTAAGAGCTTGACGGATGCTGCCGCCTCAATGCGTGTATCAAGCTTTTTCGTGAAACTCCAGTATTTAATCGCATTGTATAAATATATATATCCATATTGACACACTAAAAACTATATTTGCGTCAAGTATGTAGATGTACGATATATATACCCGCGTGCCATGTATATATATATATATATATATATATATATATATATGGTACACGGGCATTAGCCTTACGGAAAAAAGAGAATATATGTCAGGTTGATCCATAAGTCCATTCCGAAAATTGCGTGCGCCACACTGCGCAGACCCGGGGGAAGACGAAAACTATTGGGAGAAGGTTATTTCTTACATGGCGGTAGGAGCAGACCTGCGTTGTATTATATCGTGGAAATTGTTTGAATATCTAACTCACGCGAACCGAAACGCTCGAAAAAAGATGACCAAGTTAAATGTGCATTTTCGGCAATGTGCATTTTAATGCTATTTCATTTCTGAAGAAGAAAAAATGCAACCCAAGTCGTAACTAAGATATGTCAAGTGTATGGCGGAGAGGCAGTAACAGATAGGGCAGTTCGAAAGTGGTTTGTCTGATTTAGGAACGGCGACTTCGACATTGACAGAGACGAACGGGACCGGCCGTGAACGACGGAGACCGGCAGGGACGCCCTTGACAGTGAACACGGCCGCATTAACAACAGTGGTCGAACGAAAAGTACACATGTGGGTTTCGTTTGACCGGTAATTGTGTGGACTATTGTCGTACCACAGACATCTGCTCAAAGACATCTCTATGCCGAGGGATTCGTCAACAAGTTGGCTGTATGAGGCCGCACGCCCTCAGCAATCGCCAGCTGGAAAAGCGTGTGCTAGAATGCAATCAGCTTCTAAAAAGAACGAGGATCGCCCCTGTTCTCCGCATCATGGTAACAGTGGATGAGAAATTGATACTCTATAAGAACGTCGTTTGAAACACGCGGCTTAAAAATGGAGTGAGCCCTAAGCAACTGCCAAGCTCGGACCCCATACAAGGAAAGTGATGTTAAGTTTTTGGTGGCATGCGAAGAGGGTGATCTATTATAAGCTGTCACAACGAAACGAAACAGTTAATACGATAAAATACTGTCAACAGCTGGACAATTTGAAGAGGGCAATTGACCAGAAGCGGCCGGAATTGGCGAACAGACGAGGAGTGACTTTCCACTACATCAACGCAAAACCGCACACATTCTTGCTCCCCACCAAGAAGTTAATAGAATTTGGATGGGATGTTTTGCCACATCCTGCGTATAGTTCTGACCTTGCTCTATAGGATTATCATCTGTTTCGATCCCTTCAAAATTCCCTGAGTGACAAAGAATTCGATTCTTTGGAAGGTGTTAAAACGTTTGATGCTATTTAATTTTTGGAACAGATCTATAGACCATTACTTCAGAAGCTAGCACGCCACCTTCTGGTGGGGTGGAATCATGAGCATACCTGAACGTTGGGCTAAGTTAGTTGAACAAAGTAGATAATGACACAGCATCCTATAAAAGTTTGTAACCACATGTGTCTTTAAAATGGGTGAACATTCGGAACGGACTTACGGATCAAAACTATATATATATATATATATATATATATATATATATATATATATATATATATATATATATATATATATAATCTACCCGTTAAGGGCACGCTGCGTTCGACGTCATCTGTTCATCTGTCGCAATTACAAGTTCGCCCCCCCAGTCTTTGAGGCGTTGCGGGTGCTGGACTCATAACGGAGGATTTTTGAGAGAGGTCTCGTCTAGGCTGGAGTGCATCACGGGTTGATACAAACGCGAGACGGTGCCTTAGACAACAACTCTCCTTTGCCATTCAAAATGGCAACGCAACGTCACGAAATTGGCATAGTGGACACGATCAATTGAGGGTAATTATTATCATTTTTTTTATATATATATATATATATATATATATATATATAAGGTGGTACGAATTTATGTTTTGTAGTATTTGATAAATCCACTCCAAACTCTTAAATATATACACATGCATGTTATATGTATGTCCAGTGTGTGTGCATACCAAGAGGTGTCTTTTGCATTCCTTGCATCACCATAGTCGCTGCCATAGCATCGGCCCGGCGCTCCAGCAGTGGGCCGACGGCCTCGGGGGTTACGTCTCGTGGCGAAAACCCCGTCCCACCCGTCGATACGATCAGGTCCACTCCGCTAGCACACCTACGCCGACCCAAGTATAGACAGGCAAACATCTGTACGTTCTTAGATTACACAAATATGTATTATATGTATGTATGTATATATATATATATATATATACTTCTTTGTAGAGGAAGGTTAAATGCAGTTACGCACTACTGCTACGAGTAGGAAAATTCGGTTTCCATCTCGAGTTTTGTGGGACTCGACCCCAGCGGATGGATGTTACGCCGCTGAGACCCATACTCACTAAACGCACCTCCCCACTTAAGCTTCACTCTCTGATGGCCCAGATCTCCATAAAACAGTGTTATGGGCTATCAGGAGAAGTGACGAGTGCCCTATCGGATCAATCGGCCGGAGTCGCTCACGGGTTTCCCCACCTGTCAGGCGCACTTTGTCCCAGCCCTTGCGAACCCGTTTGATTCAAAGCGAATAGCCAGATTAAGAAAAGTAAATAAAAGTCAATATGTTGTTATGTCTTACGTTAACGCTTTTACGTGCAAATTCGTATATTTTTCCATTATGACCAAAAAATGTACGCCCAAAGGCCACTCTCAGGCAATAGCAAATTCACCCCATTTTCATACCAAAATGATGGTGCTGCGTTACGTAGTTGCCAAGTAACTAAGCTTTTTCGACAGTCATAGTTGTTATGTTTTACGTTAAAGCTTTCACGTTCAGAACCGTAAAATTTTGTCAAGACGTTTTCCCTCCTTCCATTAGGAATTGTTTTTCTCTTGCCGAGTTCTACCAAACCTCAAGATATGTACCTAACTTTCACATACACCCTGTGCAAGTTTTTGGTCGTAATGAAAACATTTTATGTTTTGCACGTAAAAGCGTTAACGTAAGGCATAATACCATATCGACTTTTTATGATTTTCCCTAATCTGGTTATTCGCTTTTGCTACGCAAGCTAGTGAAGTGTCTTCAATTGTGCAGAATTGTCCGCCGATTACGCCAATATAATCGGTTCCTGTAAACCTTGACTGGTTCTCCCGCACACGCAGATTTTGCACAACTCCGTAGGAGAGAAAAAGGCAGAATAACTACTTTCAGAAATTTCATTCTCTCTTCTAAACAAACGTTTCCGCCCCTCCTTCCACTGGGAAAAATACCTTCTTGTCGAGTTCTACCTTCACTTAAATAAGTACATATTGTTATGAATGACCCTATATATATATACATATATATATATATATATATATATATATATATATATAATATATATAGATATATATATATATATATATATATATATATATAGTATATAAATATATATATATATATATATATATATATATATATATATATATATATAAATATATATATATATATATCTGCTATATTTATATATATATATATATATATATATATATCTATATATATATATATATTCGCTTGCCATGTATACCTAAATACAATTTTTTTTATCAGAAGCGCTTAGAGCGGCAGCATAAGCGGATATGTTGACATATCTAGGATTTGCCTAACAGCGGCAGTATGATTGCTGGACTCTCAGCGGTATGGTTTTATCATCTATTTTCAATGAGCATCGCCCACGGAAAATTCGATGAACAACAGGGATCGAACCGACGATATGGCCGCTACGATCTGACAACCATGACTAGCGAACTAGCCTCCCGGACCACACCGCCACGCATACTTATATACGTCCATAGATCGACGTATATGCATCGCCTTCTACTGGTTCAACTGCGTTAACCCCCGGCTGAGTCCAATGATATCCACATGATCAATGTGTCCACGACTGCATTCCCGCGCTCAACGTCCAGCATCTTCTGTCCCGTCGGCGTCTTCTGCCACTTTTCGGAAGCACTCTGCCTTGGGAAGATCCGAACCGCCGAGCATTCCGATTGCTGGCAGCAATAAGGAGGATGTGTTTCGAAGAGCAGTATAACTGCGAGTGTGGTCTGCTGTGCGAGTCAAGAAGTGTGGTCAAGGAGTAGGCAAGAAAGCCCATGTCGGCCGGTCTGAGACCCAATTGCTCTCTTCGCAGCCCCAAGTGGGCAAAAATCCGCGTGCCCACGAATACACTGACAGTGAGAGTAGTTAATGAAAGCGCACTCGACTACAACAAGCATGCTGCCCTGAAAGATTTAGTTCAAACTGTTAACTGGCCGACAACTACGCCATGCAGGCTTTGTCATACCAGTCCGAGATGATCTCTTGAATGCAGAGAACGTCATCGGGAACGACATCAGTGGCGAAGAGTTTCGCTTCAGGAAAGATTTCCTTGAGTCGACGAACGACTTCGGGTCCCGAACGGTTCTCGGCTTCACCCAGCGAACACCGGTCGCTCACTGTCACAGAAAAAAGGGACACAGAACATACAAGCGTACGCATTTAGTTTTATGCATATCATAATCATCTCCCCAGGCGCATTTACAAGGGTAAGTAGCAATATATTTGTTGCTGACATTTCCATCGTTATGTCCAAAACTGTATTGATAAGAAACGCCTGAAGCTATATATATATATATATATATATATATATACCGATTTCTCAGAAACGGGCACGCTGTTTAAACGCATTTTAGGCGTGTTTAGGCACATCTAAAACTAGTGATACCTACTTTAACACTTCCATCGGCACTATGCGTGTTCCTTTAGTTTCTACCTTTCTCATTAAGACTTGTTTTACCTTAGTTACTCATTGATGATACATACAAGCTAGCTCATCATAAGATGATCTCTATCCATATATATATATATATATAATCTGTATATTTGTATATATACAAAGTATAAATACCTAACATGGCAACTATCACAATTGCATAATTTATATAAGCGAATATAAACACATGTCTGCGATGACGGCAGATTCCTAAAAATTATCTCTCTGATCTCTCGATAAAAATAAGTCAAAGTACGAAAAACGACGAGGTAAAAAGCGCAGTAAAAGCGAGGACATTCTGTCGTCGATCGTCACTGTACCATCAGTTTGACCATCGTAATTTATTTCCTGGATACGAAGATGGTGACCATCTTGCCATCAGCTGATCGCTGACGTTTCACTTTTATGAGTGGAGGCCCCCTAATGCCGGACCACTGCGAGCTCTGGGAGTTGATTAGAGGGTCATAACAGTGTACTCAAGACTCGAAAGTCGTCAACAAGACGAGTCTTGAGAACAATAAACCACACATACTTCATCTCGAATGGTCTTCAAAGCTTTTCGAAACACCCCAGTGTACTTGAACCTCACTAAACGTTTTACGCAGGCAAATGTTTGGGTGCGTATGTAGTGCAACCAACATGCTCGTGTTCGCCATTTTCTCACACCGTTCCCGGCGACCGGCGAATCGACTTCAATTTGCTAGCCAAACATCAACAAAGATAGCGCTATCCGTCAGTGGATTTTAACTCACTCTCCATTAAGCGGGAAATTACAAAAACTTTCTTAGTCCCCCATGTATTGCCTCGCGCGTCATCTATTCGACGAGAGCAGTGTTTACTTCCTAACCTTTCATTACTCTAGCACCGGCAACACTTATCATCTAACTTACCGGTTAGCACAGCGATCAGCATCGTGGATATGCCCCTTCTTTATACGGCTTTCTCGTCTCTTGCACACTTCTTTTTCTTCTTCGTCCTCTTCTTTCGCACTCTCTCTTTTCCTCCACGATCTGCTTTTTTTTATCCAAAAAGTCGAAGTCGTTACTCTGTCTATCTGGGCAGCGAATAAGCGAAGGAATTTTCTCCAACGCTAGAGGTGGTGTGCACACACCTGCGACTTGCACTCTTCTCTAAACGACTACGCTCTAAAAGACACCGTAACACCACACAAGCAATCGAAGCAGCCAGCTGACATGATAGATCATTCACACCGAGATATATATATATATATATATATATATATATATATCTTAATTTATATGTACATATATATAGGTAGACAACATAGACACACGCGACACGCACTCCTACCAACACGAATGCCGCCACGACGGTCAACAACGGTCTTCAGCCACAACTGATATCTTGATTCCAATTAAACTCCAGCGGCTTCCAGTGGCAGCTCGTTTAGGTGAGTAGTCGGTATTTACGGCGCGCGCGGATCAACCAACGTTGTCAACCCACTCGCCAATGTTTGCAGCCGCCACAGGTCGCCACAACTGCCAACGACGTAGCGACGGCCACAGCCAGCACTGCCAAGAGGCGAGCGGAGGCAGAGCCCGAGGCGAGGGCCGAACAGGAGGAGGAGCGGAACAGGGGAAAACGAAGAACAAAGACATGTCGTCGTCGTCGTCGTCGCCATCGTGCGCTAGCGCATGTCACTGGGTGGCGCTCGTAATCCCACTGCCACACAGCCACCTGGCAGTGTGGCAGAACATCTATAGATTATTATCAGCTAGTAAGTAGATCGTCACGTAGACAACACACCGGCTGGACAGTGCCGCCATTGCGTCGTGCCGAACACGGGAAAGCGTTGGCTAGCGTATCCCTCATCCTCGAACCAACGAACGAATTCAACGCCACGCTTCCGCCCTCCACTCTCTTCGAGGGTGACCCAGTGTCGTCGTAATGAGGAGAGCGCCATGTTGCCTGCCATTGGGTACTTTTATGTTTACTACTTACATTGTTTTTAATTGAATTTACATACATATTGTTTATTTCGCAATAATTTTGCATTTCAAATTTTTAATTGAATTTACAATGTTACAAATATTTCCTCGCACAAACGACTTTCGCTTGCAATACTTTGCTGTTCGTATATATACTACTATTACTGCGACTACCACAGCTGCTGCTACTAATACTACTACTAAATAAAATGAATTAAGTCCAATCTGCTTGTAGAGCTTGTGGCACTGGTTGGTGCCGCAAAACAAATTTGATGAATAATCTAAATCAATTGTACGGTTATCGCAACGGTTCGACGTATCAGTATACATTTTTACGAGGATAGTACAGGTGTTACCGGAAGGAGAACCGTTGTTAATACAGGAACTAAAAACGCAGCGACGGGGTTTGGTTACAACCAAGGGATTGTAGGAGTACAGGGGGAGTCGAAAGCGGGGCGGGGGTTGAAGATGAAAGGTATATTTTTTTATGGGACCGTCTTCTTCAGACGGCAAATGTATTTACATTCAGCAACTCCTTATTAAGCTTGAAATTTTCATAATTACATAATTCGAACAATTGTAACAATTCAGGACATTTTGCAGAAAAGGCTATCGCCGTGTCTGCGATATATATATATATATATATATATATATATATATATATATATATGGGGAGAAAGATAGTGGGAAGATATCTATAGACAAGGAGCTGGAGGTCTAGTAGGTTTCTTCTTATTTATCGGTACATAAGCTATGTCCATGCTACCCCCCCCCCCAAAAAAAAAGAGGCGATTGACAGATTTCACTCGAACCTATGGAACTTCCAACTCAACGCATTTGTCTTTAGTGCAATCACAAAACAAACGCTTGCTAAACAAGAGCTGGAGAGGCATCTAAACTGTTTAAACTTCATCTCTAAGAATCAATTCGGCTTTAGAGAGGCAAGGCCAACTCAATTGGCATTGGTACATATCTGGTGGGAGTTCAGTAAAGCTGCGGACGAAGGAAATATGTGCCTTGGTGCATTTCTTGACATAACCAAAGCGTTCGACTGCCTTAACAACTCTATATTTCTGCGACAGAAATAGTTTGCACTGGCACGCCCCAGGGGTCGGTTCTTGGACTTTTTCATTACTTACAACTCTTTTGTTTCGTGTGTCACCCTCCCAATTATCCAATGATACGCATAATCTTCAGCACATCGAAACCGGTATTAAGAAGGCCATATTTGAGTTCAAAGATTTGGTCTTGTCGTTAACTTGGCGAAGACCCCACGACGGGCATCGAGGCAGAAGTTCAAAACTGGTAATATCTCCCTCCCAGTAGAGAGCGGCTCTGCTACCCCTCTCAGCTCAGTGGCAAAATGCCTTGACATAGTGCTACACAGACACATGAAATTGGACAGTCAGGTCAGGTGTCAGGGCATGCTTCGCCGTGGTGGACTCACTCATGCGTTTGCGAAGAGCCAATGCTTTACGGGAGTTTCTGGTACGTCTCTACAAAGCGCTTATGGAGCCAATTTTAACTTACGGAATTACTCTACGGGGCGCCACGTATTCACCGACCCTAAACAAGCTCAGGGTTGTTTAGAATGACGCGGTGCAAAACAGTAACAATTCCTTAGATTGTGCTCTCGACTTCACCCCAACCCCAGTGCGGTCGCAGTGCTACAGGCACCAGCTTAGGGTGCCAGGGTTCAGGCTCACCCTTCCTCGGCGCTCCCTGACCTATATGCTGCCCACCATTTGAAACGAGTTATCATTGGCGCTTTGAAATGCGATGATTTGTACACATACTAGTACTTTAAACGAAAATTAAGACTGCTAACTTGTTGGGCACGTTAATAAAACCTGATTGAACAACGTCTGAAGGGAAGCAGCCACTATGTTTTCTCTGACCGCAACAAATTTCACGAGCCGAACGAGGAATGATTGCGACAGATATCATGGGGCAAGATGTCCAGTCGTCCATACGACTACCGAATTATAGAGGAGTAAGTAAAAAAGAAAATGTGGCTGTTCTAAAAGATGGTGTGCAATTATTTACCTAATAGTGGGTGTTAATACAACAATAATAATAAGAAGAAGATGAAAAAGAAGAAGCGTTATTAATTGATTAAAACGCTCTTTTATTGATCACAAATGGGGTATAATACCATTTACAGCATGTACACAAAAGATTTTAATTGCACAAATTTGCTTCAACACAATTTCAGTTTTCATTCGTTCAATTTTATTTCAGTTAGTTTTCATTCGTTCAATTGCTTCACAAGTCTCCATGGGTACAGGTGCGGCACTTTAGCAATGGTAGTCTGAGTTGGAGGCCTAATGGCAATCCCTTTTTTTTGAAGGAGGTATTAAATGCAGTTACGCACTATCGCTACGAGTCTCTATCTCTAGCAGTGTGGGACTCGAGCCCAACGGTTAAGCTTCACTCTCTGATAGCCCAGATTTTCATAAAAAACAGAACTATGGACTATCAGGAAAAGTGGCGAGCGCCCTTTCAGATCAATTGGCTGGAGTCGCCTAGAGAATCCAGAGCTTGTCTAACACCGGCAAGCCCGTTTTTTCGAGCTGCGCTTCTCCATGGAGGCTTTCGGGTTGAAGTCGCAGTTGCGCCTGTCTTTCTTTGCACTTTTCTTGTTTCTCCTGGAGGACTTCTTTTGCCGTAGCTCCCAGTTTCCAGGCCTGCTCACTGGAAACAATGTATTCTGTAAACTTTATTAAGCTGGACCGAGGTGGATCGCTGACCTCGTGGTGTGGGTCTCCCTCCCTGGCCCATTTCACTCGGACGAGTCTGCTTGCCCTTAACCGCGCAGCCTCCCAGGCCGAGCACTGTAGCAGTGTATGACTTGGAGTGTCCTCATATGCCTCTTGGCAGAATACGCATATCGGCTACGAAGCCTTTCCAATTCGGGACAAATCCGAGTTGAAGTTTCCGTGTCCTGTGAGGATTTGGGCGAGATGATAGGTGAGGTCTCCCCCAGGCCTCTCTGTCCTTGCCTTGATATCTGGCAGCACGCGCAGGGATCTTCCAGGACCCCCGGGGGAGATGGCGTCCCACTCCTCCTGCCATGTCTTAATTGTGTCGTTTCTATCACTGTCTTTTTCCGTCTGGGTAGGGGCACCTAATTTCCATTATCGCTTCCTTTCGAGTGCCTTGAGATCCCAGGGGATCGACCCTGCCAGCACCAATGACAAACCCTGCCCCGACTCCACGTTGCTTATACCTCAATCTTTACGTCAAACAGATCCTCGTTCTTAATCAGGGGGTGCAGCTGTCGTATGTCAGCTGCTTTAAACAGCTCGGCCACGGATTTAAGTTCAAGGGCGTGATTTTTCATCCGACACCGCTTTTCAACCCTTCTTAGAAAGCGACGCTGCATTCGTTCTAGTAATCCAATATCACACAGTCTTGGAGGATTCCACACCTGACATGCATACATTAATTAATAATGGCGCAATGTGTGATTTCTACATTTTTAAATAGGCACTTTTTAGAACAAATGCACGAAGTATCCAGTTGCACAACACGGAACATTTTGCGGCAACAGGTGTAACCTGCTCAGTAAATGTACTCGCCGTCAGAGCTAAGCCGTCGAACCCTTTTGATGGCAGTACGCAGATGAGTAGATCGTGAGGCATAGTTTCGAAGGCACTTTTGAAGTCACAGTAGACGACGTCCGCTGGGAGTCCCTCACTAGTCCGTACGCCTACGTCGCTGAAGAACATAAGCAGACAATCGGTGCTCGACCGGCCCTTGCGGTAGGCAAACTGCGTGCTGCTCGGCAAATTCTGTTGCTCGGCACTGCCCAGGATTGCAGAGCAGACGATTTTCTCCAGGACCTTGCATGCCACCGCTGTTAGAGACCCATGACGCCCACAATGTAGTTGTGGCCAGGTTTGTTCAATTTCATATATATATATATATATATATATATATATATATAGGTTTTATCTGGGGTCACTAGGCGCCACGTGCAGGCGAACGTGCAGTGGAGAGGGTAGAAACGAGTAGATACGAAACACGTCCTGAAGATTCGATAGACATGTCTACTTGTGCCGAGACGAATCTACCGCATTCGAGAATAATCTGTGAGGCAATAACAAAATACTGCTGACATAGAGTGCAGGAAAGCACTACAGAGGGGTGACCGCAGGTGATCGTGTTTTCTTTACCCACGTACTGGGCTAGTTCAATGGACTAAGTCATTAGGTCAGTGTGTGCAGTTCATGTACATATTAGTGGCGACGAAGATGGGCTGGTCGTAACTACTGCAAACCTACGTCAAAGTTCAACTACATATTTATATACATATTAATTAATATACATTGTTTCAATTCATTATTATGATATTCATTGTAATTAATCACCAACGGTGGGAACATGACAATTGGGTCCCCGCGAACGTGTGCACATTTACGAAGGGTCCAATGTAGGAACCAACCATCTCTGGAGGGTTTCCCGGGAAATTATTATTTCATTTTTCATCACTATTTCAATTAAATTAATATATATATATACAACAGCCAACTGCATCCGGACGGCCTGACTCTAGTTCTATGGAGTGAAGGTCGCTGCCTTGGGTACGACGTCACCGTGTCTTGCACGTTGGCCGCTTCTTATGGTCGCCATACCAGCAGGGAGGTCGGAGCAGCCGCTCGCCTTGCTGAAGATCGCAAGTTGGCAAAATATCGTGAACTGGAACAAAACTTTATCGTTCAACCAATTGCTTTTGAGACATTAGGCCCAATGGGAAAAATAACAAGGATCTTTCTGGCGGAGCTGGAATCTAGAGTTGCTGCATCAACCGGCGATAGAAGGGCATGGCAGTTTTTGTTGCAAAGAATATCAGTTGAAATTCAACGCGGAAACGCCGCGTCGATAATTGATTCATTGCCCACGGGCAAGGAACTCCCTTTTCTCTTCGAATCAAGTCGGCGTCAAAAATTATATGTATATAAAGAATCTAAATAAAGCCACAAGGTTTTGCCATAAAAAATACATATATATATACCTACGTCAAAGTTCAACTACATATTAATATACATTCCCAAGGAAGGGAGTCGAAGAGCTGACTAGCGATTCTGGCACTATAAGCCGCGCGTTCGATCTTAACGCGACACAGTACGTCAACATTGAATATACATATACTCGCCTCACATTCAAGCGATTTATGCCATACATACGTCGCCTTCTAGTTTTTAGGAGTAACTACATTTCGAATGTAGAAAAACCTTCTCCGTGACTAGACTATGGACAAGATGGCATATACCAATTGTGTGGCCTTTACAGGGAATGTTAAGTATACGAAAGTCCAGAAATCCCCAGTGGGTTTGAAAAGTGGTCTAATTGTTATTTTTATAGAAAAATAAAAAAACAGAAGTATCTTAATTATTTAGTTTGTAGCATTAAACATATGAATTCTAAACCGTTCAGAACCGAACAACACCCGTATTTGTCAATTCTATGTAATCGCCAGCATAACAAAGCACGAACCAGACGCGTGACACAAATCCATGTTAGTTCTAATGAGAAATGAGACATAAGTTCCATTACCTAGTTTAGTTGTTCATCGAATTTTCTTTGAGCGATGTTCATTGAGAATAACCGATAAATCATACCGCTGAGAGTCAATGGCCGTGCGGCCACAAAAGACTGTTGGGAAATCCCTAAACATCTCAATATGTTGTAGAGACTTTCAAATTAACTAAATAAAAAATATTAGGTCTAGTAGAAATCATCCTTTTGTTGAGTTCAATTTTGTAAAGGAAGGCTTCCTTAGCCTATAGGCTCTGCAGCATTCAAACGCAAAAACAAAGCCTGTAAATGGCCCCTCCAATGTTGAGCTTAGGCTTAAGTAAAGTCCCAAAGCCAGCTTTGACATTACCTAAAAAAAGCTAGTTTTTACCCTAAAATGAGCTACATTTATAAGTTATGCTGACAACGTATTACTTGAGTAGTCTTGTCTTAACACAAAACCTAAACACTCTGAGTCCAACCTCATTCGCCTCGGGTCTCTTGAGATCTTTGGTAAGTTACTTTTGTCTACGAGCAATTAATTGAATGAACCTCAATGTGTTTTAGTCGCCACGCCACGGTCCATGTTACTCCACGACTCATTGGCGGTGGCCTCACGTGCATTCACTGCAAGAACAAGATAGCCTTGCAGCTGTAGCTATTTATATCCCTTCGCGTAACCAACAACATTCAACTGGCACTGTCTATCAGTTGGAATATATATATATATATATATATATATATATAAGTTGGAAACAAAGTTCGTAGCGTTTTGTGTGTCTTTTATTTTACAACGATGTATTTTGTTGTTTGGCATAATGTTTAGATATATTTTTATTTTTCCTGCTCTACAAAATTGTGTTATTAGTGTTTTTTTAATACTTTTATTTTCTATTCCTTTCAGACTTGAAAATGAATCACCCAGAAAGCAAACATCCGCATTTTCGACACCTGCTTGTCTTCGCTTTTCACTGAGGTGAGTCTACAGTATGAAAATAGTTTGCGAGGTTCAAAAGGGCGACTTTGACCGGATCGATATGCCTCGTAGCGGAGAACCTTCTGAATTCGACGAAAAACGTCTTAAGGCGCTTTTAAAGGAGGACGGTCGCTAAAGAACTCTTGAATTGGCCAAAAATTAACCGCAGTGCGATGACAATCTCCAACAACTTTTAATTAATTGGGTTTAATCAAAAACTCGGAGCTTGGGTACCTCACGAGCTCAACGATTAAAGCAAAGAAAAACGCCCTCAAATTGCGGCTCAACGTCTCACCCGACACCGAGCAACACGCAGACACAAACAACGTGTTCTTTACCGGATCGTCACGGGAGACGAGAAAAGACTGGGAAGGTATGGTGCACAGGGAGACAGGGTGGTTATGAGACGGATGCCAGTTTTAAAAAAATCACATTTATTTTTCCAGAGAAGATACATATATTGTTGATGTGTGTCGCTTCAGTGAATTATAATACACTGAAGCGGCAATTGCGGGCGGCTGAGTTAGTATGCCATAAATAGCCAAATTAACTTTCAACGTTGTGCGTTTCTATTATCGGAACTAATTTACCACTTATTAACTTACATAATAGAGAAGGCTCCCTAAACTCCTAATTGGCATTCAATTTAGATTTTCGTCAAATGATGTTTTTACACTAGAAAGCTCCATTAAATAGGTGCTCCTGTGAAGCAGGTGATATCTACATTTGTTTGACGTTCCTGATGTTTCAGGTCTCACTTGTTCTTCCTGCAATGCACTACCCGCCAACGTGACTCTTTCCGAGCATTGCACTTAAAATGAGAACATATTGACCATTTTTAGCTAATTGAATAACTACGATATTTATTTACAAAATATATTTTGCGCGTGCATATTCGGAACGCGTTCGAACTACATCATATCAGGAAAGATTATTCCATAGCCGTCCCCAATACGTTCAAAGCCATGATTGTTTCCGAAAAGCTGTCTGCTTTCCACTCTAGTTAGAAATTATTTCTTTATTACAAAAGAAAAGTATAGCTCTTTAGCTTTGACGCCTACAATATATATATATATCTATATCTATATCTATATCTATATCTATATCTATATCTATATCTATATATATATATATACAGACACGAATTTTTTAACGTATATCCAGGCAAATATTTTTGGTTCCACTAAACGCCGAATTCTAAAGGGAAATTTCACCCCCCATCGTCGACCCCAATGTCCTAAACAGCAATGAGCAAGCTTCCTGAAAGACTATAATTCCCGTTCAAATAAGAATGCTGTTATACAAAACAATCTAAGTCGTATATGTACAAGATCACAGTTAAGAGCCGGATTCAAAAGTGATCCAGAATGCCTAACCATTACCGACCCTTAGCGACCGGCGGCACGTGGACGGTAGAAGAACAACGCGCAAGTACTTCATCGGTGAAAAGATCAACTGATCCGCAAGAGATCAGACGTTGCTGCCGCTAGTCGAAAGGCCCCGATTCTCCTCGAGTGAGAGATTCATCTGCTCCTTCGTGCTTCTCGGCTCCTCCCCTTGATTGTCCTCACTTTTTTCCTCGAACAAGACGCCGTCGGTTTTCCAGCACGGCATACCTTTTGGAAGTGCCTCCCAGTCGAGAAGAATCTCTCCAAATCTTCCGCGTCGAAAGCCCTCAACGAAGTGCGCTGCCGCGACGTCCAAATTCATCCTAATGTCGTACCCGCCTTCCTTTCGACCAATGCGAGTCTACAATTGGACGTTTGAGACAAAGCCACACGCCAGTGGTCACAAGCAGGGGAAAAATCACAAAATATAACGTCGAATGAGTAGTGCTTGCTGTGTTTCGGCTAGCGGGGAAGCCAAATGTCAACAACAACCACAGTTTACACGTTTACATATATATATATATATATATATATATATGCCATTAGGAAAATACAT